>JAVQJF010039496.1:0-19340 GCA_036023855.1 Gadopsis marmoratus | reverse complement strand
CACTAGAGGGCAACAATGAGACGACCCCCAAAACAGGAATGGTTTTACAGGTGGAGGCCACTGACATTTTTCCCCCTCCTCATCTTTTCTGACTGTTTTCACTAGTTTTGCATTTGGCTCGGGTCATTGTCACTACTGGTAGCATGAGGCGACACCTGGACCCTACAGAGGCTGCACAGGCAGTCCAATTCCTCCAGGATGGAACAGCAATAGGTGCCATTGCCAGAAGGTTTGCTGTGTCTCCCAGCACAGTCTCAAGAGCATGGAGGAGATTCCAGGAGACAGGCAGTTACTCTAGGAGAGCTGGACAGGGCCGTAGAAGGTCCTTAACCCTGCAGCAGGACCGGTATCTGCTCCTTTGTGCAAGGAGGAACAGGATGAGCACTGCCAGAGCCCTACAACATGACCTCCAGCAGGCCACTGGCGTGAATGTCTCTGACCAAACAATCAGAAACAGGCCCGATGTCCTCTGGTGGGCCCTGTGCTCACTGCCCGGCACCGTGGAGCTCGACTGGCATTTGCCATAGAACACCAGAATTGGCAGGTCCACCACTGGAGCCCTGTGCTTTTCACAGGTGAGAGCAGGTTCACCCTGAGCACATGTGACAGACCTGAAAGGGTCTGGAGAAGCCGTGGAGAACGTTATGCTGCCTGGAACATCTTTCAGCATGACCGGTTTGGTGATGGGTCAGTGACGGTCTGGGGAGGCAGATCCATGGAGCCACACACAGACCGCTACAGGCTAGACAACGGCACCCTGACTACCATTAGGTATCAGGATGAAATCCTTGGACCCATTGTCAGACTCTACGCTGGTGCAGCGGGTCCTGGTGCACGGCAATTCCTGGCCTCATGTGGCGAGAGTAAGCAGGCAGTTCCTGGAGGATAAAGGAACTGATACCATTGACTGGCCCCCACGCTCGCCTGACCTAAATCCAATAGAACCTCTGGGACATTATGGTTCGGTCCATCGACGCCGCCAGGTTGCACCTCAGACTGTCCAGGAGCTCAGTGATGCCCTGGTCCAGATCTGGGAGGAGATACATCAGGACACCATCTGTCGTCTCATTAAGAGCCCCGACGTTGTCAGGCAGCATACAAGCAGGTGGAGGCCATACAAATTAAAGAGTACCATTATGAGTTGCTGCAATGACATTTCAGCAAAATGGACTAGCCTGCCGCATCATTGTTTCACTTTGATTTTTGGGGTGTCTTTGAATTCAGTCCTCTGTAGGTTGATAATTTTCATTTCCATCAAGTTCCTAACACATTACCCAGTCCATATAAGTATAGATATCCAGCATGATTGTTTTTCCCCATTGAGATCTGACGTGTTTTCAAAGTGTTCCTTTAATTTTATTGAGCAGTGTATAATACAGGGAAGAGAGGGGGCATGATGGAGAACTAGAGGAGAAGAGGAATATGTGACATGTAAAATGGGTGGTGAAGGTGGAAAAAACTAAACAGCTTCAGTTTAGTTTTCACAGATTGACGTCTTTTTTTTTTTTGTTCTTCAATATTCTGAAATTAAATTCTATGTAGCTTTACAACAGACTTTCTGAAAGCTCCTGGGAGGAAGGAGGATCCTTTGGTATGAAAGGAGAAGAGGGGAAGATGAGATCTGGCATAATAGATAGGTGAGAGGTGGCCAAGAGGTGAGTAGGAAGAGGGAGGGAAGTAAGAAAGGAGGCTTGGAATCAAGGGTTCATATGAACTTTTCTCAAGGCAGCTTTCATGTTACACAGTAATCCACCAGGAAATGTGCTCTTGAACATATGTGATTGGGCACCACAGCTCTTTGCTGCATGAGGTGACGTTGCAATGAAGGAAGGGGCCCAGATTTTTTGGTCTGAAGGCACCCTAATATATGCATAAAAAATCCTTGTTTTCTTCCTCCGTTGCAGCGGCATCGTCTACTGAGGTTCCTGCCTGCCCGGCTCTCGGATCCCGGCCAGCCTCTCGTCCTCCTCTCCGCCAGCCCAGCCCGACGGACTCTCCCCTTTAGTTTGCCATGATAAAGGACTTTTGTTGCCTACCTCCTGTGACTGTCTGTTGTCTGCATCTGGGTCCACCGTCCCCATCACACTCACAACAGATTCTATCTGAAGTCACTCTATTCTATTGTTGTTTCTTACTCTCTGTCTTAATCTTTCTGTAGCCAAACTAAATAGGTAGGGGGATAAAGGACGACCTTGTTACATACCTCTTTGCAAGTACACTGTTTGGGACACTTTACCATTATTAATGATCATGCATCTTGGGCTATTAAATAATGTTTTTATATGACATCTCATTGTATTTTACTACATGTTTATGTTATCATAAAACTATAATTTCTAAAATGTGTCTAATGTTGTCTGCACAAACTACAAACTACCACATAATACAGGAATTATCACCAAACAAACTAATTTAATATTCTGATTGCCACTTCATGATTATACATATAATGGTTCTACCGAGAATAAATCTTTTACCTCCTTCTTAAAATTGTAAATTATTAGTTAAATAGTAAATTATTACTGCAAAATAACAGAAAAATAGGTACAAGATTGAACATCATTTTTCAGAAAATCCACAGAATATTCAGTAATTTTGAACAGCAATTATGACAAGTAAAATGTCAGCTCCTTGTGGGAGTGCAGTGTTACCTGGTTCAAACTTTCTACTGTGGGGGAGGAACGGGAGCGGTAGTGTTGAGGAATCGTTTCCCTCTTCTCGGATCTCTCCAGGAGATCCTCAGCAGAAGCAGACTTCCTGGAGCCCCGAGCTGACCTGGCCGTCTGCAGGGCCCCATTGAGCTGTTTGGACAGTCCCAGGTTGAATTGAGTCTCTGCAGCCAGCTGTTGGTGGACCAGGCCTGAGTCTTTGCTGGATGACTGTCTCTGTCTACTGTGTCCTGTTTCAGGGGTGAGATTCTGGATGATCAGGGCCTGGGGCTCAGGAGAGGAGCCAGGAAGAGCCCTGGGAATAGGGAGCAGGTAGAGGAGTTATCAAATTGTAATAACAATGTAATAATACAACTTTATTTTAAAATGCTATTCAATTTATCCAGTGGTGAACATACATTTCTGTAACAAGGTTCATGACAATCCATTCAATAGTTGTAAAGACATTTCACTCAAACCACAAATCTTCAGTTATTTCACTGGATAAGTGAAAACTGCTGGTGACCAAAGTAATTAGATTTCATCCTCTGGGGAACATGAATGAGATATTTCGGCCCGGAAAAAAGTGGTGGACAAACCAACTGCCATCCCCAAAGCCACACTGCTAGTATGGCTAAAAAAAAATGTTAGGTGCAAATAGTGTCTGGTATTTGGTTACCTGGGCAGTGGGTGCTCCGGAGGCCTTGGAGTGGTCACCCTGCCCGGGTAGAAGAGGTTGGACTGGAAGCTCCGCAGGTCAGTTCCAGGAGGGATGGTGGAACAGAGACGCATATCTCCAGAGGAAAAGATTCGATCTACACCAGAGTCCTGGTGGGAGAGCAGGCTTGAGTTGGAGGAGAGGCTGAGGGTGTCTGAGTGACAGGAGGAGACTGGAGAGATAAAAAAAAGGACGAAGGAGAGGAAGGGGCAGTGGGGGAAGAAAGGGAGGAACAAAAAATTTGAAATAAAAAGAAAGTTAGGACATGATTCATTTATTTGTTCCGCTCTCAGTCATCAGTTAAATATCTGCTTCACCTGACCTTTCCTTTAGCCACTCATCAAACATCACACCTCACTCATCCCTTCCTCCCTCCACCCACCTGTATGACTGCTATTTTCAGGCTGTATATAAGCACTACGAGGTCTCATTCCACTCCTGTGCCTTCCCTCGTCTCTTTTCATGCCTCGCTTCCTCTCAACATACTCGGTCAGAGCGTTGTGCTGAAGCTGATTTAAGTCAGGCCTTGATGTGGCATTTTCCGGACCTCTGCCATCGACACGACTTGCTGCAAGCTCAAAGATCTTCCGTCGGTCTGCCACGCTGGTCTCTGACAGACAGGGAGATCAAAGTCAAAGTCCATGGTTAGCTACATACACACTCTAGATGTTGCTAATGTGCCATAATAGATACCCAACAATGACAATACTGATATTCCTCTCAAGCTAATTTATTTTTGTGAGCAACTTCCAGGCAGATGCCTAAAGGTGGCCAGAACTGTCAACACTCCTTGGTGTTTGTGTGACGGTAAAGCTACCATTCAAGTTTCAAAAAAAGGTCTTAGTTCTCCCGATGGCAGAATATACTTTGCAATTTATTCAATACCGTTGCCAGAAACACCAAATACCAAAACAATGCTTGTTTTTGATACTTTAGCAAACATATTTTTCTACAATACAATGCAATACAATGTTTAACAAAATAAGCCAGGCTTCTCAAAGCAGCCATATGAGGACTTTTCATAAATTAAGGTACATTAATACAATTATATACAATTCCCTGTATAAATCAGTTTTTGCTATCAAGCAGCTGGACTCTAATGCTAAATCTAATGCTGAAACAGGGTGATGTGCAATAAATACACAAGCGCTTTAACACTTAAATATTTTATTTATTTTTCAAACCACGGTGTTGTCAATGTCTCTTGTATGTTTTAAGATGTTTTCATGTGAAGCAGCTGTCTACCATTGTGTTGTGCATTTGTAATATTTGTTTGATGTGAAGCAATGGACTGTTGGCTGAACACAACAAATTTCACCTTGGGGACAATAGAATTTACTATAACCTACTTTACTAATACAACTGATTTATTTCCTATCCAAACACTGTATCTCATATGTCTGTAGTGGCTGTGGCTGAGAGGATAGTGTGGTTGTTCAGTAACCCCAGGGTTGGTGGTTCAATCCCCGCTGTCCACATGTTGAAGTGTCCCTGGGCAAGACACTGAAGCATGGCAACTGTGTATGTGAATGTGTGCCCCCTGAATGTCTGTTTGTCTGCAGGTGCCTCTTGCCCAATGATCTGGGATTGGCTCCAGCGACCCTTCAGGATAAGAGGTACGGATAATGAATGACTGTATTACTACACTAGTATTTATATTTTTTGCTTTTGTCAACATGTCAAGACTATTTTGTTTTAGGATTAGTTGTGTGTGCATTCAAGAATTGTTGTATGTATATATAATTTTGATCACTACGCAACTGTGACATTCATAATATTGACTATATTATATTTATATTGTATTATATCTTGTTGTGGGTATTGGGAGAGTTTAGTCATCACCACGGTGGGGGAGAGGGGGTGTAGGGCCACAGTAGTTTTTTTATGACATTTTTTATTTACCTCCTCCACGCCTGAAGTTAGAAGCAATCTCGGCATCTGAAACTCCAACCTCATTCAGGTACTCTGGCTCTGAGTAGGAACGCTTTTTCTGGTCCCCTGCCAGACGCTTGCGACCGCAGATCCGGATCAGAGCGGGAGGTCCAACCGGCAGGACACTGGGGAGGGCTGGGGGGCTTGAGCCTCGAATCTCTGGGCTGACCATATGTTGCTCCTTTGGGGTGTGAGGGGAAATGACCAGTGGTGGCGACTGTGGCCTGATGACGATGCCCTGTGGTTTGGGCATGGTTTTTGGGCCTTTTTTCTCCATGGAGTAGTGCTTAGCAGTGACAGGAGGAGGCTGATGGCTGTTGGAGGAAGAGATGGGTGGAGGAGGTGCAGGAGGTGGAGTCCTGGTTGTGGAGCTGAGGACAAGAGGAGGAGCTGAAGAGCTGATTGAGGAGCTGAGGTCTCTCTGTCTGAAGGAGGTGGACCGCAGGGCCTTGGACTGGGCATCTTTCAAAGAATCCCTGTAAGATCTGATTAGAGACAAGTTTCCAAAATCAGGATGGCTCAGAGAGACTCAGGAATCTGACTTGTTTAAGAACTCAGTAAATTATGATTCAACTCTGACCTATTGGAGGACTCTGATCTGCTGAAGGAATCTGACCTGCCAGAGGACTCTGACCTGCTGAAGGACTGTGACTTGTTGGAGGATGTGTCCTGCATGGAGCCCAGCATCTCTTGGATGTCCTGTCTCCAGGAGAAGTCTTTGCTGTTGTCAGCCTCCCTGGATTTGTCCAACTGGTAGCTGCTGCGACTCCTATGGAGGGCTGAACTGGGATCGGCTGGGGTCCTGAAAACATAGAAATGAAAAAAGTTCATTAAGTGTGTGTTGTCAACTTAACTATTTCAAATCTGAAAGGACCCTAAATCAAATGTTGCAATACATGAAACAAGTATGTAGTACATGTTTTTGCTGCTGGGTAGCAATTTGGAACAAAATTAAAGTGGATATATATTGAATGAGACATTTATTGGGATATTATCAATCTGTGGCACTGTAAAAAACATTCACATTTATATTAATATAAATAGTTTATCAATTACCCATAGCCCCATTTACCTGTATTTTGTGTGTTCGTTGCTGCCTCCTTTGTAGCTCAGAGTCCTGTGGGCTTTGGTACCATTGGTGCTTCTCTCCAGCATGTTTCTGAGGTCATCTGCTCCACAGGTAGCACTGCCTTTCTCTGTCATCTGATTCAAAATCAGACTAGAATTACCACCCTGCAATTGTATGCCTCTGCCAACCAGTCAAGTTGCAGTTTACATCCATGATTGTCCAGACTCATATAAAATATGTAATGAATTCTTGGATGGAACTGAATAAAACATAATTTTAAAGATGGCTAAATGAAAGTCACTATATTGCTGATATGTATGATTCCTATGAATGTATATAGTTGAAGTGATGAAAGAAGGATTAACATATACATACTCTTGGTAAATCTAGGGGTAACACAATAATATGCAGTTATTTTGTTTTGTCCCCTGGCATTTTCAGATACAACGGTGATATTCACTCACTCACAAGACCATGATTAGCAAGACATGCTCCAATATGTTGTTTGTGATGCCGATGACATCCAAGTCAACATGTGTGTGAAATCTGGAATTTTCCAGTTCATTCTTAAATTATGGCTAAAAATCTATTTAGAGGTCACAATGGCTTTCAACCTTTGAGTCAAAAGTATCACCTATTTAGACCTTTGACTACCAACAGATGGACAGGCAACTCGTGGAGGCATAAAAACATAAAACGGTGAGGCAATATCTTAAACAACAAGGTGCAAGATTTTTTCATTTTGAAGGTAAGTTTGTAATGATGTAAATGTTGTCTGACCCTCATTGTGTGCTTCGAAAACTTTCTCGGTTGACTCATCAAAAGAAAACATGCCAATTACAATTTTAAGTTTGGTTTGAGTTACCCTCAGATGGGTGGCTTTGTTGTGTACGTTGGTGGTGCTGTGACTGAGCTGCTTTCCGGCACGTTCCCGACGCTCGAAACGACTGACCTTCTCCAGGACAGAAAGACTGCGGGCAGGTCCCTGGATGCCATTACCATAGCTACCATTGCCATGGCTACTGGCAGAGATGACACCGTCAGGACTGGCGCATTGCTGGACCTCGGCGAGGGCAATCTCGAGACGGGTCAGTAGGTGTTCGCCATCTTTGTCCTGCTCTCTGTTGTCGCAGTGCTGGTATTGCAAAGCTGCTGACTCACTAAGGTGACAGGGACATGGGTGGGAGGCCGAGAGGGGTGGATCCTCAGGCTGAGGTTGAACAGGTACATGGGTAGGTGGTACCTCTCCCAGGACGAGCCTGTAAGAACCCACTGTCTCTGAATGAATGCTGATCTGGTCTATTGATCTGAAGGCAGGGAGGGAGGAAGAGAAAATAAAGGACAAGAAGTGAAAAGAAGACATCATCACTGACATCAACTGACTCTTCACAACCAGCCATTGGATGAACTAACCATCCACTCACTGTCAGGAAGCTGTTTTTATAGATGGAAATGTGTTATCTGGCAAAATAACATGAGTTTGTGTTGTTGTAGCATGATGTTAATGTTAAATCAACATCCTCTCCAGCTGTTTCAAATTTGATTGGCTACCAGCTAACAGCAAAGGTTTGATAAGTCTCAACATCTTCTCACAAAGGTTTTGGGTTTGACACTATATTGCCTGGAGCCTGAAGCTCAATGGAACTCCATGGAGGATTGTCTCTTGTTTTGTGCAAAGTCAGGATCACCCAAAATATGGAATGATAGGAGTGCCACAATAAAGAATAAATATGTAAATAAAATAATAAAATAATATCACAATACATGTGGAAATATAAAGAGAAATAAATAAAACAATAAAACAATAAGACAATAAATGTGGAAATAACACAATAAATGTTTATTCTTTTCCCTTTTGCTTTTTCTATTTCCACATTGCTTTTGTCTTTTCTTTTTCCAAATTGTCTTTTCTTGTCTTTTCCCTGACTTGCAGAAGGACTACCAGGTCAGCAGTTTCTTCATTAGGCAATGAAATTAAGTTACCGCTTATCCGAAAGGGTCGTGGGGGGCGGGGCTGGAGCCAATCCCAGTTGACAGAAAGTTAAGTTACAGTACAAGACAATTTCAAATTTCTCAGTGGTCATTACGGGCTCACAATTAGTGGTGTGCGATACTACAAAATTTGGTATTGATCCGATACCAAGTAAATACAGGGCCGGTATTGCAGATACCGATACAAATACTTTTTACTTATAAAACCATGATTTATGAGGTGAATGAATCATCAGTAAAAAAATAATGACCAGTAAATTACTGAAGTGTTGGTTACCTCATTAAAAATACAACATGAGTGTCAATTGATGGGGAATGATAAACGAAATGTAAGTTAGTCCTGCTGCGTTGCCATCGGCTGCTTGATGCTTTGTGCTTGAGCAGTCACACTATAAACTAATCCGACTAAAATATTACTTTCAACATAGGCTACCTGGATATTCTTTGCCTCCCTGAAAAGACTCTGCCAGTGCCGGGGGTCTTGGTCTGTCTGAGCCTGGCTGTGCATTTTCCTCCTCCCTGCGTTTTTGCAACTCGGACTTTTGTTTTTCGTGGACTTTCATATGTTTCAGCAAATTGGTGGTGTTGCCACAGTAGCATACAGCCTTAGTGCATACATCGCAGATTGCAGTGTTTTCATTTAAACGTGTGAAATAACTCCACACAATGTTTCTCTTCCTATCTGCCATCCTGCTCGCCTCTCACTCAATGCACAATGCAGTCCACCGGCTTAAGTGTGTTCTTGGCTCCGCTGAGGAGCAACGTTTGCACTCACATTTCTTGATGAAACGGTAGCAAGTACTGAACGTAGAGGAGAAAAGCTGAAATTAAAGTTTCGCTACTGATACCAATGTTGGTATCGATATTATCGATATTTTGGATCGATCCGCCAACCCCTACTCACAATAGCCTGAGCTCTCTAAAAAAAGAGCAAAAGCTTTTTTCAGCCACTTATTTATCCAGAGCAGATAGCAATTTTGCAGCTGACAGTCTCACAAAGTCTACTGAATGGGAAAAAAATTTAATTTAGCAGACCTCTTGATGGAAAACAAACATGACTCAATGATTCACTGTCATTCACAATTTTTGAGATGCTTTTTTGGAGCTGCTGATTGTATTTCAAAGGAGGTTCACAAAGTGATGCTGTGGAGACATACTTACAAATATACAATATATGCAAATAATTTCAACACAACAGTCATTCCTCCATAATATACCTGCTCCTGTCTCCCCTGGACTGAACCCTCCACTCTTGTGAGGATGGGGGCTCGATGTCGGGGGATGACTGGATGTGGGGAAAATGGATATCCCGGTTCTGTTCCTGGAACTCTTGGCTGTGGGGTCCCTGACTTGTATGAATATGGGACCCTTGGAAGCTCTGACCATAAGGTCCCTGGTGATTTTGGGGCCTTTGGGCCACTATTTGTTTCTCTGATCCCACTCCAGCAGGTTTTAGTTGGGGTCTGCAGGGGCCACAGTGAGATTCATCCCGTTGAGGCCTGATAAAAGTAGAAAACTGAGTTAGTATTAAGGGCCAATATGAACATCTTTAGCGCTCTGTACCACAAAATGAATGTAATGTCAGAATCGTATTTGCAAAATCAGTCCAATAACAGATCCCTTCTGCTGCTAAAATAAGTTATCTTTAGTTAGCATTTCCTTACTTGATATGATCAATCTGTCATTATTAAAAATTTATTATCTTAAACTCAGATGAATCTCCGAAACACATTATCTAAAGATAGTTTCTCTATCTATTTTCCCATATAAAACAAACTTCAAGGACTGCTTTCTTTACCTAGGTGTACTATGTAACATTGCACAAATCAGGCACACTGTCTCAAAAAGATGCAGAAAAACTACTCCACGCATTTGTTACATCTAGGCTGGACTATTGCATCTCCTTATTATGAGGCTGCTCCAATAACTCCCTTAAGACTCTCCAGCTGTTCCAAAATGCTGCGGCACTCCCACAATGCAGATCTCCTTGGGTTTCCAAGACGTGGGCTGGCTTGGGTGAACCCTGAGCCACCCCTTAGTTATGCTGCTACAGGCCTAGACTGCCAGGAGACTTCAAATGATGCAACGAGCACTCTTGAATACAAATTTATACCCGTTAATTTTCTCTCTCTCCCTCTCTCTGTGGAGTCGAGTCTCCAAATCTTTGGGATTATGGATCCACTGCTGCTTCTACTTTTACTGTTATTATTAGTGTTGCTGTTGTTGCATTGCTACTACTATTAGTCATTTATTTTTACATCAATGACATTGTAGCTAGTGTTGCCTTACATCTGTATGTGGAACTGTACTGTGCTGCTGTGTGTTCTCTTTCCTCCTGCTCTCACTCTCGCTCTACCCAAAGCAGATGACTGCTCACCATAAGCTGCTCGAGGTTTCTGCCTGTTAAAAGGGAGTTTTTCCTTGCCACTGTCGCCTAGTGCTTGCTCATGGTGGGAAATGTTGGGTCTAGACCTGCTCTATATGAAAGAGACTATACTATATAAATAAAACTGAATTGAATGGCCCAACACCACAGATGTGGTGCATCAGGAATAAACAAATTAGCAACAGGCACAACAACTGTTTTTTCTTTTCTGTGTACTGTGTCACAGTGTAGGACAACCAACTTGCCATCTCGACTCATTGGCTAGCATGAGGTGCATTTGGCCATATTTTGACAAAAATATAACTCTTGGGAACATACTCCAACCAACTACAGACTTTTTACAGACACTTGGTTGGAGCAATGCCACTCAAAACAGAGTTGTTGGTTGAAATATCAGTATAAAATCACCTGTCTGCCTCATGTGCTTGAGTCATGAGCTGTGTAGAGGAAGATGTTGAAGAAGAGGAACAGGGGTATGGTGAAGAAGAAGTGTTATATCCATTGTCTAAAGTTGTTATCCTTCCATCCCTTTGCCCCTCTGTCACTCCTTCCTCTCTCCCTCCAACGCCATGGAGCACCTCATGATGCTGTCTGTTGTTCTCCTTGGCTACGGTGGGATAGATTCCAGAGGACCCTGACCCTGGGCTGGCACGGTGCATCTGTGTGTAGTGGGGCTCAGGCTGGGGGACGGTGTACATGCCCCGCAGAATGATCCAGCCAGACTGGGGGGTGTGGCCTGCAGGTACTGTAGGGGATGGGGTCTGGGGAAAGCCTCCACCTTGCCGGGGCTTTGTGGTAGGGCTGCTCTCTGGACTCTTCTCTATCACTGTGTGAAGCTGCCCCTCAGCACTGCACGAGCCTTTAGCTGGAACCACAGTAATAATGTTAGTGCTAAGAGTAATGCAGAGGATAATAGCAGAGAGAATAGCAACACAATTGCATGGATTTTCTCGTATCCTCCTGAGACCCAGCCTACTTATTTATGTCCTCTATTGTGGACGTTTTTGGTCTATATCGTTTGACTCATTTGTTGGTGTGCTAAATGGAGGGCATTCTGGCATTAATATCTCATGTGTTTGGGTGGAATGAGGGGAACATTGTTTTCATGCTGAGACAAAAAAGGTAAAATGGAAGATAATTTTTTCCCCTTGGTTCTCAGGACAACACAACAATAGATAAAAACAATACATTATTAAATAAAACTAAATTAAATAAAAGCAAAAGATGGGAGGCCACTTACAATAAAAAGAATAAGCAATGTTTGTCTATTTTTCATTATCATCAAGTGGTTATTTATGAGAACCTTTTTGCATGCTGTACAAAATAAATTATAGTGTTAGTTTCCTACCTTTCCCCTATTGATATATTTTGGGTCTTTTAGGAATCTCTTTCTACTCCTTTAATTAAATGGTATACTTGGATCATGTTCTTCTGTCATGGTTTTGGATTTTCCTGTGGTGTGTTTTTTTCTGTTTGTCCTCTGTGTCTCTGATGTTCACCTGGCCGATCATCATTCCATACACCTGGCAATCCTCATGATGCAGACCTATCTCCCATCTCAATAATCCACCATTGCATATCTACCCCGGTCTTCCAGACAAGCAGGGCCAGATCGTTGCCTCTACTAAAGTGGTAGTTATCGCTTAAGCTGATCCCTCATGATTGTATGCAAGTTTTCTTATACTGTGTTCTCATGCTCAGTGATTTATTCTCTCTCTCGTCTCCAGTGGTTACCTCGAATCACTCTCACCCGGCTGCTGTTCTGCCTCGCCTCCTGATGCCAAGCACAACACGCCCTCCTCTACTCCGTCATGGTATCTGGGCTGGAAATGAGTCTTGCCTGGCTACAGCCTTCGCCCCTTTGTGTCTCAGTGGAAAATAAACACGCCTGACAGCCTCCACCACTCATCTGAGGATCTCTGCCAGGATCTCATTGGATGACATGAGCAGACATGAGCAGATCCGCTGAACACTGTGTTCAGCGAATCAAGAGCCAGTTCCCTCCGGCTCCAACGTTTCCTCTCACAGTTAGTGTCTCCAATGTCACTGCAGCCACTGCAAGTCACATGTTCCAGACCAGGGTGCTGCATGTTCCACCTCCCGAAAACTACAAGACATCTGAGGGCATGTGGTCCATTTCTGCTCCAGTGTTCCCTCGTGTTTGAGCTACAGTCGTGAACCTACACTTCAGATTGTGGGGTTTCCACTCTGCTCATTCTCAACTGCCTATCATCAGGGTCACGAGTTCATGAATCAGTTCATCAGCCACCTGTTTATCTGCCCCGGCTCTGCATCCATTCCTTGTCAGATCCCTTGTGACTTCGCTACCTTTGCTCTTCGTACCTCCTGGAAATTCTCGTGTGTTATCCCTGTGCATGCCTGGACTCTTCACCCTCACATCAGCCTGCCTGCTTCCCTCCATCTTGGTCACGGCAGACCTCGTTTCCCTCCTCGGCTACCTTATTGTCAGAACCAGCTTCATTAATAAAATCAGTAAACCTTACCTGCTGCTCTGTTGTCTGTGTCCGCGCCTGGGTCCTCCCGTCCCCACCACCTAACACAGACAGGTCCAAGATCGCCTACATTATGGGCTTGTTATCAGGCAGAGTGAGAGCTTGGGGAGCAGCTGTCTGGGAGAACTCACTTGGAATTAATTTCTCTTATGCTTTGTTTGTGGCAGAAATGAGGAAGGTTTTGACAATTCGGTGGAGGCAAAAGAAGCCAGCAAGCGGCTCATTGGTCTCCGGCAAGGCGCCCGCTGTGTAGCAGATTATTCCGTGGAGTTTTGGACACTCGCAGTGGAGTCTGGTTGGAATGACGTAGCGTTACAAGTGGCATTTTTGAACGGCCTTAGTAACCAGCAGAAGGATGAGTTTGCAGCTTGGAGGAGCTGTATGGACTGGCGATGAGACTGAATAACCAGCAGCGAGAGTGCTGCTGGGAGAGGGAGGGTGTCTGTGTCACACCTCTGGCGGGCGGTAGCACCCATCCTACTCTCTCTCCAGAGACTTCTGCTATGCTATCTCTCACGCTACACTCCAGTCCCTCCCAGTTTTCGGAAGAGGAGCCCATGCAGCTGGGTCGAGCCTGGATATCCCCAGCCAAAGAGGTTCCAGGCAGGCGTTTGCTTGTGTTGTACAGACAGAGAGTTGGACCTCGTTTTGCCACACTTCCTGCTTACTGTCCGCACTGGCTCCAGGCAAGCTGGTCGTTACTCAAACAATCCAGGATCCCCCCAATCTCTCTTCCATTCCCTCCATGTACCGTGATTTGGGGGGTTTTGTGCAAGTCTTGTTGCCACTGCATCGACCCTATGATTGTGCCGTCAAACTATATTCAGGCCACTTTTACAACCTGTCATGACCTGAAAGGGAAACTATGGAGGCTCATCCGTCCTTCCTCCTCGCCTGTGGGGGCTGGTTTCTTCTTTGTGGCCAAGAAGGACAAGGCACTTCACCCTTGCATTTATTACGGTGGCCTCAATCAAATCATGATGAGAAATAAAAATCCCCTGCCACTTATCACATCAGCTTCACATCACTTCCTGAACTGTTCAGTATTTGTTTATTTGGACGATATCCTCATCTCCTCCTGGACACTGGAAGAACATGTTGTTCATGTACGGCAGGTACTGCAGCAGCTGCTGGATAACTTCGTTAAAGCTGAGAAATGTCAGTTTCATGTGAACAGTGTTTCCTTCCTGGGTTACATCCTGGGTGATGGACAGGTGAGACCGGATCCAATCAAGATCCAAGCTGTGGTGGATTCCGAGTAGCTACACCTCTCAGGAAGCTCACCGCTCCTTCACCTCCTTTCCGCTGGACACCGGAGGCCAAGGCGGCTTTCACGAACCTGAAGAGACGGTTTACCTCTGCACCTATACTGGTTCATCCTGATACCACCCAGCAGTTAATTGAAGAGGTGGTTGCTTCGGATGGGGGGTCCTACCAAAAGTTGCATCCATGTGCATTCTTCTTATGTCGACTCTCCCTGGCGTGGAGGAATCACGATGTGGGTAATCGGGAACCACTGGCCATTAAACTGGCCCTGAAGGAGTGGAGGCACTGGTTGGACGGTGCAGAAAGGCTGTTTGATGGACAGACCATAAGAACTTGACATATATTCAGGTGGCAAAACAGCTGAACCCTCGCCAAACTCGATGGGCATTGTTCTTCGGCCATTTCAACATTATGTTTCCCTACCTTCCTGGTTCCCATAGTGTCAGACCTGATGCCATCTCACGCCTGCATCTTCTGGATGAAGTCTCCTAAGGCCCGGATACCATCCGTCCTGCTTCTCATGTTGTGGCTGGTGGTGGTGGTGAGGATGACTCAGCAGGTTCAACCGGATCCAGATACCACTCCGCCCGGCCTCTGCCTTTCCATCACTGATATGGCATTAGGGTCCGCCCCCTGCCTATACCTTAGTTGACCCTGGTGACACATTGCCCTAGACTTTGTGATAGGGTTACCGCTCTCTGCGGTTTTGACTGTTGTGGACGGGTTTTCTAAAGCTGTGCACTTCTTGGCGCTTCCGAAGCTTCCTACAGCATTGATCACGGTACAGCAGGTATTCAGGCTACATGGACAGTGTTTCAGACCATGGTCCTTGGTTTGTTTCGCAGGGGTGGAAGGTTTTCTGCAGGGAACTGGGTGCATCAGTGAGTCTCTTCTGGTTACCATCCTCAGACTAATGGCCAGACGGAGCAGGCCAATCAAGATCTGGAGTCGGCTCTCCACTGTGTGACCACTTGGAATCCTGCCTCATGGAGAACTGGTTGGATCTGCCTGAGGTTGTTGCCTGTTAAAAGGCAGTGTTTCCTTGCCACTGTCGCCTAGCGCTTGCTCATGGTGGAATTGTTGGGTCTATACATATAGAGTTGGTTTAGACTTGATCTATATTAACAAGTGCTTTGAGATAACTCTGTTATGATATAGTGCTATATAAATAAAATTGAATTGAATTGAACTCACTTACCTTGGGTCGAGTATGCCCATAACAATCAGCGTGGCCACCAGTATGTCTCTGTTTGAGTATTGCTTGGGGTACTTACCTCGGCTGTTCCCAGCCCAGGAGGGGGAGTTGACAGTGCCATTTGTGCAAGTCCAACTTCGACCGCTGTCATCGTGGAGGTGTGCTTGTGTGGCCCTGCTTTGCTCCTCTTCTCAGAACCAACGTTTTGCCAACCGTCATTGGGCCCCTGGTCTGGTTTATCTTCCTGGACAGAAGGTGTGACTCAGTGCTAAGGTCATTCGAATGCCGATGACCTTCAGCTGTCTCTTCGTTTTGTCGGTCCTTTTGAGGTCGATAGCATCATCAACCCCTCCATGGTCAAGCTGAAGCTGCCCCCATCCATGAAGGTGCACCCTGCCTTCCATATGTCTCGGTTGAAGCCAGTGGCTGTCCGTGACCTGTGTCCTCCGACCGCACCCCCTATTACCCTGGTCATCCTGCTTTTACAATCTGGAAGCTGTTTCATGTTTCACCCACCAAGTTTCATGTCCACCGTCGGGGTCTGGAGGAACACAGTTGGAATTCTTGACAGCTCATCTTGACCCCATCCCTTGTCCAGGATTTTCACTGGGAGCATAGGGAGAAGCCTGGGAAGGCTCCCGGAGGATCCCCTTGAGAGGGTGGTACTGACATAACAGTTTTGTCCTTAAAATTTGTAAAATCATGAATATAGAATTAAAATATACCTGCACCTGAGGCAACAGGGCCACTGGAGTGATGCCAGGAACCTTTCTGCAAAGACCTGAGTAATAAAAATTAGATTAATTTTACACATATATTAAATATTTCACAACATTTAAAACGCATTTGATCATTTTCTGTTCATGCTGCATTGTACCATACCGTACTACTCCATATTGGATAATGTTGAAATGTATATCATATTGTACTGTCCTGCGCAATATGTGTTGTACTGGATTATGTTGTATCATAGGTGTTATAGTAGTATAGAATAGCATTCTATTGTATCATATTAAATTGAATTGCATTGTTTAAATTTTATTTTATCGTAAATTATTTTAGCATATTGTATCTATTGCATCATTTCATAGCATGGCATCGTATCCTAGTATTTTGTATCATAGTGCATTGTGTCGTATAGTATTTTATTGTATTGTTACTATATTGTAGCATAACACATTGCATCATAGCGTGGTAAAATGTGTTGTATCATATCATGGCATACTATATCATATATCATAGGGTAATGTATCGCATTGTAGTTCTATACATTCCTCTGGTGCACTATATATTTTACAAAATGTTTTGTTTTTCATTAATCTATTACATACAACATGACCAACTAGTTATTTTACAAAGATATAACAGTTTATTTCTTAGCTTTGGAGAACAGCACCCACCTTACAGGTTTTCACAGAAGTAGTTAATACCCATTTATCTTAAAAGATATAGATCCCTAGTTTCATGTCTTCTTGTCTCTTTAAGCGTAAAGCAAGGTACAATACATTTTGGAACACAAGCTAGATTGAGAGAGTTTGTGCTTTCTTGACTGTTTGAATTTTTCATCATCATTATCATGGTCACACATCAATTTTCAGACTACCCACCGTAGTGACCGGGTGTGCTCCAGAGTGGACCAGGAGTTTGGTCTTTCATGGTTCCTGATGGCTGCGTAGCTGTCACTGCGCCTTGGTGGAGCTGGAGCCCCTTTCAGGCTCTCATAGGAGGTGCGACTGGCTGCTGGGACCCATATTGGTCCTACACTGTGCCTGTTTGAAACCGGTACACCACTGCTACTGCCACGGTAACAGACCCCGTCCACTGAACCTTGAACCAATAATACAGAGAAAAACAATGATCACATGGCAATTTTACCCAAAAATCTTTCCCGAAACAGAAACATTACCTTGCAGATCTCGGCTTAGGCCCAGCATCACCCCTCCCACGCCTCTGGATTCGCTGTTGCATAGCAGTGAGGGGAAGGTGGAGCTCAGCTCGTTCTCTTGAGATAGGCCCTGCTGGGTGTCGTAAACAGTCGGAACATAACTTGCCTGCTGCATCTCTCTACTTCCTCCTCCTCCTCCTCTCTGAGGGACGGTCTCCAGTGAATAGGAGCGCTCTGGACTGAAGGAGGGAGTGGAGGCAAGGTACTCTGGGATACTGGAGCTGGTGGAGAAGGAGGAGTAGGCGGAGTCTCGTTTGCTGTGGAGATGGTCGATGCTGTTGGAGGACCTGGAACACAAAAATACTTTTAATTTGAGATCTTGGCATTGAGATATTTACAGCTGTGAAGGACACACCCTATCAAATGGCTGGTCAAGCTGTACTTATGGTACTTTAAAAAGGACAACACATAGTGACTGGTTCATCATGCATGGGGATTGGGGTACTAAATATGACTCCAATGCTCCTTACATTCTTTATTTTCTAGTTTCTTGTGGGAACATTGGTCAAAACAGGTGACACTGTTTAGTTTGACTAGTGCTGCATAGTAGTCTGGTAACAAGACTTTTTGGGCAGGTCTTGGAATGGTGAGTGTAACATGGCATGCAGCAGCTGCTGGTCAACAAATAGCTTCAATGCTAACTGCTGCTTCAACCACAATGTCTCCTTTTTACATTTCTGTTTCTGTTAAATAAACAAGATTAATCAGATAGCTTTGGAGTTGTTGCATGGATTTTGTCTTTTTTGATAAAGCTAGGCTAGCAGTTTTAACCTTCTTATTTGTGCTAAGCTAGGTTAGACACATTCTGAACCTGCCTCCGTATTTCACAAACTTTCATACAGTAACGGTTGAAGTGTTTCTTTGTATGAACCTGGCAGAGGACAGCTGGTGGCAGGAAGAGTAGGCGGGGTGGGGTCCGCTGTGGGTGGGGATGGCCAGTGGGTGGTGGTGCTGAGCTCCGGAGTAAAGTTGGGAGGACTGAGGAGGGTCCAGGCTCTCCATGCTGCCCCTAGAGCTATACTGGTCTGGACTCTTCCTCAGGTAGCTGCCGTCAGAGTCAAGCCCACCAGACACGTCAGCGGTCGAGGCGCTGAGAGACAGAGAATATCAATTTTCATCTAGGAATGTCAGATTGATGCTTTGGCAATGGAAATGTGGCCAAATCATCACACACTTTTAAGCTCAAGACATAGTGATGCTTGAGATCAGCATGCTAATAGTAATCTTAAAATGTTAATAGGATAAGTTGAAAGTTGTTACAATTGATCCCTCAAGTGGAAAAAGGCATAAAGTGGAGACCAGGGAGTAATGAAACCAACGAAGAAATGTGTTTTGTGTTCTCTCACATGCGGCATCATTTTATTATTAATTTTGCCATGAACGCTTTAATTAATGGCCATAGCATTAGGGACACATGCCCCTCCCCTCACAGTGAATCTTTTAATGCATTTTCTCATCAGTTTAATTGTGTGCTGCCTGATTTAAGTCTGACAGTGCACAGACATACAACGATAAGACATTAAGTTGGTATGCACATTTAATTTATATTTGCTCACATGCTGTATACAAAGTGTTTTGCTAGATATTCATAACTTTATCAATGCAGATGGCAATGAATAAAATCTGGTGTGCATAAGAGAGGATAATTAAATTACCAATTTATTTCAGTGGTTTTC
>JAVQJF010039486.1:0-39529 GCA_036023855.1 Gadopsis marmoratus | reverse complement strand
CCCCCCCCCCCCCCCCCCCCCCCCCCCCCCCCCCCCCCCCCCCCCCCCCCCCCCCCCCCCCCCAGGTTGCAGACCCGCCCAGGCGAGCCCATCCTTCACCCAGATGCTACAGGAATGTTTCTTCACTTTTGTGTCTCTCTGGTGTTTGTTTACACCTCTTGGCTGCCTCAAAGCAAGCGGACCGATCTCCTCATCTCCATTACAAAACCGACAAACAACGGGACGCAAGTTGCCAAACCCACAGACGCACAAAAGCAGATGACTCCGTAACTTAAGCATCAGTGCAGTGCAACAGGCCTGTTCACGTCAGCGTGCCACCTCCTTTCCACTGCTCTGTGGTATCAACTGCACTGTGGTGACGGATGTCAACAAGAACAAAACGCTGAATGAGGATCCAATAGAGAACTATTGAGCTTAGTAAATCTTGCACAAACACAAAAGAGCACTCTTACAGGAGACTGTTACAACAACAGACAATCCGATGTGAGATTTGTCTCGCGTTTCTGATGCATTTCTCAAGGAACATTTGTTCTTAAAAATAAAACTAAAAAGTGGAAAAGAAAAACCAGAGCACGATCCCTTTACTAGCAAAAATCCCTGTACTTCCCTTTTCTCACATATTATCGATTAGACGACTGAAAGAAAATGCTAAAGCATTTGCTTAAGCTTCATAAATGTGATGATTTAATGCTTTCCTTTGTCATTTCTGACAGTAAATGAAGAGTCTTTGGGTTTTGGACTGTTGGTTGGACAAAAGAAGCAATTTTAAGACATCACTTTGGGCTCAGGGAAATTGTGATGAGCATTTTTCCCTTTTTTTTGACTGAACGATTAATCCTGAAAATAATCAGCAGATTAATCGATGATGAAAATAATGGTTAGTTGCAGCCTTAACAACATCCATTTTTATCCAGCATGAAGGTGTTGCACGTCATTTAAAAACAAATATATTTCTACGGCCCGTTATCACAAGATTACAGCTTCGCTGTAGCATGTATGCTCACCAGACCAGCCTGGGCAAACAGCAGCTGGACAGCCGTCTTGCAGGCTCCTCTCCAACTGGATGGGCAGACCTGGTTGAGGACCTCTGTGACGGGAGAGTCGTCTCTGGGGGTCACTCCATTCTGGCCCAGCGCCTCCTTAATGAGCTGCAGCATCGTGTGCTGAGGAGACAAGACAGGGTGGGCCCATCAACAGACAGTCCACCATCACTCTCTGCTGATGTTGCACTACAGATGCCGCAAAAAAAAAAAAAAAAAAAAAAAAAAAAATAGGCAACTAGAGCTTTCACTCGTCCGCATATCTGCTGAGGCTATCACTCCAAACAGTGATGATGATGTCTTTAAACTACTGACCCAGAAAAGGTTAGTGACAGGACAAAAACATTTTCTTTATTACAACTGTCAGGGCAACTTTGAACTTTTAGGGAGAGGAAGGTGGGTAACTAATAGAAGCAGTAAAAAGCCAGCCGGTCGAGTCAGGGACCCTACCGTTTTCAGTTTGAGGTTTTCAGCCGCTGACTCGTTGAAGGACACTCCTTTGAGGAAATGTGAGCCGATCTGTACAGGGATGGTGGGCAGCTCGCACTGGATGGGCTGGGAGGTGGTCTGCATCCGGCCCGCCTGCTGGGCCTCTGCCTCACTGCAGCAGCTCTGCGCGCACACACACACGAGCATATAAACATATACACAAAGCATCACAAGATACTCAGCGATGAAAGAACAATTGTTGGTCTTTTAACATATTAAAAACGAGATTTTGAGGCAAAATTAGTAAAGGAAAACCAGTCCATGTTTGCCCATATAGAGAATGTCAAAATTAAAGAATCAATAAATCTTAAGTTGTATTGTCCAATTAAATGATTGCAGATTACCCATCCCAATGTATTATTCTTTCAAGATTTTCAGCAACTTTTTGAGAGTGAACCCACCTGTAAGGCGGCCTCCACAGCTTTGGGGTTAAGATGAAAGCCGGCCTTCAGCGCGTACTCACTGTGACCCAGGCTCTCCAGTGCTGCTTTGTAGGCCTGGCGATAGAGAGAAAACATGACCACCTGTAAGTCCAACATTGCTTTCGTCACCAAGGACAATCGGTTGTGATGTTGCACTTCCCTAGTTCTGCAATTCCATTAATGACGCTACATAGTTCCACCCTGTTTATTAAATCAGAATTATTGTACTTTTACCTGGAGGTGATGCAATAAAAAAAAAAGATGTTTACTTTGTGTGCATAAGTGGATGTGCATTTCATTCTTAAAACATATCTCAGGAGTTTTCTAAATGTACAAGCCACTGGAACAGTAACTGTAGTCCCCTGCCCTGGTCTTTAGGGAGATACTGTGCCTGTAAAGCATGGTCAATCTTCATGTTGAGCTCCTTCAGTTGGTGCTCGGGGATGGTGGTGGTGTTGGAGCAGAAGAGCTGCTGAACCTGGATGCCTGCCAGGCAGCCATCCCGGCCCCTCTCCCTCAGCCTCGCCATTGCCTGAGGATACAGCGGAGTACTGGGTCAGCGTGACAGCAGGAAGAGCAACAGTACTGCAGCACAGTCTCGCACGAGAAATACTTGAGAATGAGTGGATTGGACTGCAAAATGAGACAATCGGCATTTCAAAAAAGGATGTACAGAACAAAAATCCAATGAAGGGTTTGGAAAAGTTTCTTCAAATACTGCAAAAATCGATGTTAAGGACTGGAAAATACAACTTTCAGCTTCTGGAAAAGAATCCTGCCAGCCTCCCTGCGCCTAACCGCCCCCCTCCCCTGCACTTTCTACCAGGGTCTATCCAGGCCTAGTCCCCTCCAGGGCGAACGCTCTGCATGCCAGGGCTTAACAGATCAATCAACCCTCTATTCTCCTGTCTGCCTCACTTCATACAGCAAAGCTCAAAATAGGCCACTGGGACTGATTAGCCTGGGGATTAGTTAGGTCCTCTTACAAAACTGCCTTCCTTACATGAGTTGGGGTTTAGAGGGGCACAGAACATAACACTGCAGGCTCACAGACAAACTGCAGCCCCAAAAAAGAGGAAATAGGAAATTGAGTCTGGAAATCATAAACGGCTTGCATTTCTTTGGAATGCGTACAAGTCCGCTTTTCACCTCGCACAGACAAACCCCATATTTCCAAGGCCCAGACCAGGAAGCGTCCTGGGGCACCCTGTGGCTGCATACCTGAGCTGCACCTTTCCATGAGCGGGAGGCTTCCTCCAGCTCTGTGAGAGGCCCAAGGTCGGCGCTTTGGGAGCGGCCGTTGGCGCAACGCTCCTGGGCCTGGGCAAGAGCCTCTGCCAGGCAGGACTGGGCCACGGGCTGGACCTTCTGCAAAGCCTGTGATAGAAACTGGAAATGGACCTGCATCACCGTGAGGAAGCACCGACCCAGCACCTGGAAAGACATGACAGATTACGGTTACCACCCACCTCATTTTACAGAACATCCATCAGCAACGCGCTAGAGAACCTAAGTCAGGATGTTTGAGACACCAACAAACACACGTGACCACATGCCTCAGCAATTAGTTAACACTGCATGACCAACGTCTTGTGCTAGTTTACCAACAAAACACTGTTTTCTAAAAGAACAGGAGCTCAAAACAATGACCGGCTGCCTCGCCAACAAGCTACACGTAGCCCTGATTGTTTGTACATTTTCAGGCCTGTTCAGCCAAGAAGACCCAGCATCTAAGAATTTAAAAAGAAAACACAAAACTCATGAACTCCAGAAGTTGCGGTTTCCTTTTCCACATTTAAAGAACAGAGAACATTAGGCTCGACAGGAAATGTGCTGCTGTTGCGGTATATGCCTAGTTCTGTAAATTTGTAAGAAACAGGACTTTTTCAATCACTTTAGTAAACACTTTATTGCAAAGTTGACAATCTGGTGTTTTAAGCGTGATGCTTCCCTTGGAATGAGGTGTAGTACTGGTATATTAATACAAATACTTTTTGCAACATAGTACATTTTCAAAAAAATGTCACGCCATTACAAGGTTGACTCATCTATCACATTTGTTTTTGCCACCAGATCACAAGGCTGCTCCTTGCTATGCCAACAAATGAGTCATCAGAAACAAACTAAAAAAAGAAGATGAGGACACCTGGAAGGGTGTCGTCCTCCAACACGATAGTTGGATAAACCACATTATAGTCAACAGCCTAAAATATGGCCGGGTGTGTCTCTCGCTTGGGGAAGACATGGCACCAGGATGTTCTTTGGGAAAAAGGCAAGCCGGCAGAAGGAGTGTGATGCTTTGGGCAACGTTCTGCTGGGAAATCTTGGGTCCTGCCATTCATGTGGAAGTTACTTTGACATGTACCACCGACCTAAACATTGTTGCAGACCAAGTACATATGTACGTCAGCATGAGAGAACGGGAGAGACGAAAGGTCTGTGTGTTTACACTGGACAATTGCAGCAAGGAACGCAATAATTTATGCTCACGCTACCTCCGTTTATTAATGCTTGCATCGCTTTTAACTTCTGCTACTGTAGAAAGAAAAAAATTATAAAATTGGTAATCAGAGTTGAAACAGTTTCTCTGTGAACAACAAAATAAAGACAGTAGCATCCAGGCGGAGAAGGGAAACTACTTGAGAAACACCATCCTTGCCAAGATGTGGATTTGGGGTTCAAACGTGTTTTAAAGGCTTTCTCATCATCACGTTTCAGTTTATTAAATATATACATCTCTCTCACAGGTTTATCAAGCATCTTTTACCCACATATATTTATCGCTTATCACAGCAGCTCTGTTGATTTCTTAACTTTAATTGAGTAGTAATTTGCTCAAATCAAGTAGTATAATTACATTTATTTATTTTCTAATCCAATCAAGGAAAAGAAAATAATTGCATATAAAAACAAGACAATTTTAGAACACTGCTGAAATATTCATACCAACATAAATACTTCGATCAACACCTAGCGAGTTAAATGCCCAAATGTGTGCGTTTGTTTGGTGAGAGAATAGTTCAGGCTTAGAAGCTGTTAGCAAGATCAGAGAAACGGGACACCACAGGGTCCGCCATGGTCTCAGGGTTTTCTTTTTCAGGTACGTTCTGGAAATATCTCGAGGGGGAGACAGAAATATGCTGTGACTGCTTTCTGATGGCAGACGAGAACAGGAAACAGTTAATTTCCCTCTTCAACTTCACACTTCATGGAAACCAAAACTAAACAGTGTAAATGACTAAAAGCCATGAAGCCTCTGCTGGGTGGAAGGTTCATAACTACAAAACAGGATGTGTCAAATCCGTCCTCTTTGGAGTGTTTGAGCCATGACTTTGATGGCTGCTTTACTGTCTGTGGAATTACTGTAGGAGGATGATGGACCATTATTTCTGCAACATGGCCAATATGATTTGACCGGGAACCTTTGTTGTAGGTCATGCCCGTTCCCTTTTTGATAAATTGTCATCGTATTGCACAGATATGCGAGTGGTCCGAATATGCAAAAAGAAAAAATTGACTCGATAGGGACTCCACATCATACAATTTTTATCTGGTCCATAATTGTCCACTTTGTTGTGTATTACCACTCAACATTTCATCATTTCCTTATTATGCTACTAAATTGAAAACATTGCATTCTGGATCGGAAAGAAACCAGACTAAGAATCTGAAGCCACACTAATATTTCTGTGAGGCTGTATGTTAACATGTTCACAATGACAATGCTAGAATGTTGGTGTTTAGCAGATACAACGTTTCCGATCTTCATAAACCAGATATTGGACAAACCTAAAGATGGAGATGACGATGCAAAAATGAAAGGTCATGGAATCATAGTTTTTACAAATAATCCTCTGGGGACCAACAAATGTCTGTTCCCCAGTTCACAGAAATCCATACAATAGTTGTAGAGATTTTTTAAATTAAATTTAAAAAAAAACATGAATGTCAACCTGCTAGTGGCTCTAGAAGAAACCATAGATTACTTTGTTCCAGCCAACAGAGTACAACAGACGGATTTACACTGCCATCACTAGAGCAGCGCTGCTAGCAAGGCTAATAAAAGAAAGAAAAAAAACCCGGCTGTAAAATGCAAGTCTGTGTCCTTAAACTCAGACCCATCGTACCATGTTTGAAATAGAACGATATACTGCCCATCCCTCGGCCTACTCTGAGCTTACTCTGGGAGGCTTGATAAACACAGGGCCCAGATCCAGTGTGCACAAGATGAGAAATTTCTGCTCATGCTGTTGATGTTGAGCAATTAATCAGAACTCCATCAAGTCAATAGGGAATTAGTCTGTATACAAAGTAGACAAAAAAAATGGATATAAAAAACATAAAACACACACATATAGCCCGATAATGACGCTTGATCGCAATACATAAAGCCAAATTATGCAAACTGATATCACCTGTGTTTCCTAATGAACACCTCAAAACAGCATGGAGAAGCTTACAGTGGGATCAAAATGCAACTCAAAGTGTTACAAAGTCGTCTACAATAACAAAGTGAGGGGGGAAAAAATGAGGCCACGGCTACAGCAGAAGATAATGGATAACACATGCGATTGGCTGTGCAGCATGCCGCACACTCATGGAAAATATGACAAGTACAAGTGCAGCAGAGCCAAGCCGACGTTGGGCCCCTCTCAAGCCCAAACAAGGCAAATCAGGAATCAATCAACATTTATGCTTCTATTTTCTGAGAACACCTGCACTATGAGTGCAGCGAATCTAGCAGACTGAAGCGTGGGGTTCCTGAGATCTAGACCTCTCCGAGAGAAAGGGAGTGTGAGCCTGTAATAACAGCAACAACCAGATGGTAATGTCATGTTGCGCCACTGTCTGATCCCTGAAAACAGCCTACCGTGGTTGGTTAATGTCAATGGTAAATCTTTGTCTTTCGCTGGCTCACTACTTATTTTTCCATGTCTTTATCTGGGTTTTCCCTTTTACACAATCGCTCTAGGGAAAAAGGAAGGTCACAATTTCCTTGACCCCTGAATTTCTCAGAACTGGTCGCTTGCGTACGTCGGTACACGACAAACTGAAAGTGATTTTACGGTAAACACCGTTGTTTGTTTTAGCCCGATCATTAAGTCCTTTAAAGAAGCGGCTGACTTCGAAACCAGACACTTCAAGGTGCCCGGTGGAGTTTTCTTGTAAACAAACAAGTTATGTTTGCATTCATTGTTTCTCACTCGGAACCCATTTCCTTCCTTGTCAAACACTTTGCATAGTTTAGATCTTCTGCATGTGCCTTTGCGTGCACATAGCTGCATTTCTTGGCACCTTACTGCCACAAACTATCAATTGGCATAATAGTACTAGTGATAAGTAATAGTGAGTAACAGTGATAAGCCATCAGCAGGAATGTGTATCACATCGTCACCTACTCATAAAAAGCATTGCTCCACAGCTACTAGTTGGCAAAAACCCCCACAGAGTAAACTGAAACCCGAGAACCCGTTTTGGTGTGAACGGTTGTTGCACCAACCTGTGAGCAGCAGACTACGCTACATTTCGTTACAAAATCACACGTGTCACTGTCTCTTTCCACAATTCATAAGTCAAAAATGACCTCATGTTATGACCGCATAACATCAAAAAAAATTAAAAAATTAAAAAAAAACAGTCAACGGTATAAAAACGCCAAGAGTGTTTAACAACTTAAAGTCCAAGAGGTTGTTCTTCCATTGTGCACTGGTGTTGGCTGAGAGAGCTTATGCAGTTGTCTGACAAGAGCAGCCATGAATGTCTCTCTGGTCATGGAGACCTCTGTCCGTCTGTCTGTCTCTGGTCTTTGCTCTGTGGTTTAAACTTACAAGCTCTGCAAACGGCCTCTAAAGAAACCGTGACATTTTTCTGCATATTTGGCAGCGGAGTGATTCTGAGCAGCCAGGGAGACTGGCTCTGGTTTGGGGGGGGGGGGGTAGGTTTGCATACTATACTGACCTGGACTGTTGGTTAAATAAAGGGGGCAAAGGAAAAAAAGATGAGAAGGAGACATGAGGTAGGAAACAAAGGGGGAAAAGCTTCACATACCACAACTCCCCAAAGTCAGAAATGCATTTGGTTCTTTTTGAAGACCTCATAACACATTAAGCTGCCAAACAGCATTCCTCGACTCATGCAGACAAAAGGAAAATCCCTTTTAGAGTCACAAATACATCCCAAGGATAAGGGACAGGCTGAACTAGCAGCAATGACTATAAGCTAAGTCTAAACAAGTTTTATCTGTGCGTGCAAGGAACTTTCTTGAACCAAAATAAAAAAAATAAAAACATTGTGCAGATATTTATTTAAAGGAAAAGCTCTACGTCAAGGCAAACCTAGGGCACAGATGACTCATCGCAAAAATCAAAAAACCGGTCCCAGATCGCAATCAGCTTTAACGGATGTTTTTTACTTTCTATAGTCGATATACTTCCTGTGTCCAGAACATATTTCAAGACTTTATATTTGTTACCATTTCTGTACTATAAAAACAAACATCTTATAGGAATCAAAAGAACCCACTTATTGTGCCATTTAAGCCCACTATTCGTTCTTCACGTGTAACTGGCACATTCACTCTGCCAAGATAATATTGTGTACCTGCACTGTTTTCCTAAAGGTTAATACAACCAACACACTCCAATAAGGCAACTGTAAAGTAAAGTGTTGATGCGTTTCCGTCTCGGCTATAACAAATGTACCCTTTATGCCCGAGGCCAAACAGCAAGTGCGAGTGCCAAGCCATGCGGTCTCAACTTTCACAGACTTGGGCTTCCTCTAATATTCATCTGTGCATATCCAAGACCACGGAGTCAGATTTACTGACTGCGGTGCAAAAGTGTTTCCTGTTTTGGGCTCAGCCACATCCACTGAGGTCCTGCAGCCCCTCCAGTGCCTTGGCCGCAGCCATGCACTCGGGATTGTAGAAACACTGATAACCCCCATTAGTTCTGCTGTGCATTGTAGTGACGTACCTATACAGAGCCGCTTGTGGCACATTGCTACAGTTTTGTCACTGGTGCCATAGAATGAGATATACATTTTCTTTGTTTAAAGATGTAAATGCATTCATAGTCGTGTACCAAGCAGCAAATATGAAGACTGGAAGGTGAAATGGAGACATACAGGTGGAGAAAAGAGGAATTTGACAAGGTGAGTAAAACTGAGGAGCCTGAATACAAGTAAGGAAAAAGTCAGCAGCCACTTTTTAGTGTACACATTTTAAGTGTATTGGTTCAGCCAATATTTTACATGTACACTGAAAAAAATCTTTAGTTACCCATTTTCTACGATGTTTGTGGTTTGTCTAGTAATATTTTGTATAATGACCATGTAAAGAGGGGGGGTCCGTCTGGAACAGTTTTTTTTAAATTTTGTTTGTCTTGCAAAATCCCCTTTCATATGCAACAAATAATTGTTAATTGAATTAATTTTGTCTGCTTTTTGACCTTTTTTCTTCCTTCAATATTTAATTACCGATTGCCACAACATTATTGAATAAAAAACCCAGTACCTACTGAACGCAAGTCACAATGTGATTCTATACAGTAATTATCTCCATTTGCTGAACACAAGACAGCAGCTAAAAGATGCCTTGTTCTAATCTGTGGGATGGGGGTGGATAGCCACGCAGGGAGTTCCACAGGCTCACAACTGTGCATTACACGGAGGATGAATAAGCAGATGTAGTAATCATAAGGAAGGGTGGGGTTTAGGCTGGGGGCTGCTTGGGTGTGGTGTACAGCTGAAACAGCTACTTGATGCTGATGGCACCACACGTCTTAGGGCAGCACAATTGCAGAAAGAATTGCCCATTGGAATTACTCTGATAAATACTGTGATTGAGATTTTCCATCACAATCACCAATTCATGATTATTACTTCTCGAAGCAAGACTACCTTGAATCAGTGTGTCCAGATCTTTTGCAGGTGCCTATTTCAGGTAGATTTCAGATAGACGCTGTAACCTGAAATGAACCCGTGTTTGAGGTCCGACGGTATCAACATGCATTATCCAGCCCGGCTTCACGAACCTCCCGGCATGGGATTGAAGTGGGTGTGACAAAGCCTAGATTTAGTCGAAAAGGGTGAGAAGGGGTTTCTATAGCAACAATAGGATTACTACTGTTATCATTGCTAGGGACTTCTAGTTCTCTCAGCCGTGAGGTCTGCTCCTCTCAATAATGTTCATGTTCTGGTCTATATAAAAGAACACTTTGAAAACACTTCAAATTTCAGTGGGGGGGGGGGGAGTCACGGTGGATATCTATACTGATATGGACTGGGTAATGTGTTAGGAATGAAAGGATGCCTCATCATTTTGATGGTCAGATACAGGTGTGTGTGTGTGTGTGTGTGTGTGTGTGGAAAGATGGTGTGACAAAAGATGACTTTTCTTCTCACATCCTCAGTGTTTTTCGCACCTCGCCCTTAGATCCTGACACCAGCCTAACACACTGGGCATGAAAATCCTATTTGAGCCAGGAAACCCCGATTCATGGAGCCAGCCTTCTGACAAAGTGCAGCTAAGCATCTTAGCACTACTGCTAGAAGACGAGTCATGAGTGAATGAATATGATAAAGTATGTGGTGCTTAAACATAGCACCTCAGGTTGTGAGCTTAACCAATTCTTTCCAGAAGAGGAAGAGCAGAGTACATTATAATGTGAATAATTTTGTGTCAACGCAATAAGACATACACCAGTATATAAACAAGTTCAGTAAGTGGTTCTAGTGAGATGGTGATTCTGTGTCAGCACCTACCTCAACATCCTGCAGGCTGAAGTCATTCTGGTCTTTGAAGTTGGCGGCCCCGGCGCTCAGCTCCATCAGCATCTTGGCGATCTCAGGCTTTATTGCTGCAGTCAGCCTGCTGGCCGCCTCCATGACGTGTTCCTGCACGTCCTTCAGTTGCATAGCTGCTTTGGAATAGTGAGAGTTCCTGAACACACTGCTGAACAGGTCTGTGAGGAAGGCGCTGGCCCGGCAGAACACGTTGAGGGCATCCAAATATTTGGAGATGCCTTGCTGGATGTCTGCAACTGCAGTAGTGGCACCAGAAGGGGGTGGTTGGCAGCTGCCAGGCATGCCCAACCCGGTGCCCATGGGCGTAGAGGGCGAGCAAGGGGAGGCCAGGGAGGCGCTCAGGGTCCGGCTCAGCTCAGGCATCTGGTACTGCTGGTGCTGTTGCACTTTCTGCTTGGACCCGCCGAGCAAAAAGCGACGCTTGTAGTCCATTTTACTTTCCTGCGCACTACAACAATACATAAGTGGTGCAACAGCACTGGACGCTGCCGTTAGTTCGTCTTTCCCCGCAAAGTGCTCTTGTCCTCTTTACAAAAAACACCAAACCCAACGGTCCAGAAACGGTTCCAAGTTACGTAAAAAGACAGCTCAAGGATTCCACCTGCCAGAAGCTCATCTCAGTGTGCCTTGCAGAGAGGCAGCACCGCCTTGGGTTAGGTCAGAGGATGATCAAAAAGACTGGCAGGCTGAGTGAAATGTTTACATGCAGCCCTGCTGCAGATACGTCAGGCCAAGCTTAAAAAAATGCAGACACACCTCCAGATTCTCTGTTTCCAGCTTCAAACAAAATGATCATAATAGGGGAGGAAAAGTCAAAGACACTCTTTAATTTACTTAAAGTGATACTACAGCCAAGTGTTAAAGTGCATTAACTTTCCTTCAGAATGGGGAAAAATAATTCCTTCATGCAGTATATAGAGTGTATACACATATGTATGTACATATATAAATCTATACCAGCCTTCACTAATAAAAGTAGAAAAATCTTTTAAAAGCTGAAAACAAAAGTGAAAATGAGTCCAAGGAAAAGGAGACACTGGTCAACAGCACGGACGGAAAATGACAGTAATAAAAAAAAAAAAAAAAAAAAAAGGAAGAATAAAGTCACTAAATTCTGGAATCAGAGGATGTGGTTTGGCTCTTCTTGTGCACTGGCTGGTAGAGGAGCTGGGGGAGGTGAAGGGCAGACAGATCCAGTCCGTCTCAAATCCTCTTCACAAAGCAGGACTCTGCAGGAAGTGAGCAAGTGGCAAGTTGATAGCTCGGTATGCCTGTCCCAAGTCTCCAGCAGCTTCCTAGTTTCTCCCCGGTCTGCTGGCTGAGGTAGATATTACTCACAGCGGAAACAAGTGTGCTTCCAGATCTCGCTGTTCTCTGCGGATGCAGATTAGAGCGACAAAAGCACAAATGTATCTGTAAGGCCTCTAGGTCATTTCCTAAGGGAGGAAAGGGCAGACACACAGAAGAGAGGGTTAACATTGTGTCTAAGAGGAAGGATGAGCTTCATTTCAACCGCTTTACTGTCACACCCCAAAAACAAACTGCAATTCAAAACATGACCCATAGCAGCTACTTTATTTGAAGCATTTTCATATAATTATTGGCAACAATTAATACTGCAAATAAGGTTTTTTGTAAAGTTTTAATGACAAGCCTGGTCAAATATGCCTATGAAAAATGAAAAAAGTAGGTCTCGCAATAATTCACTCTAAACACCTCATTGGCTGACCACACTGAAAGCAGAAGTGAGAAAGTTGACAGTAATTATCCTGCAATACAAAAGTTGGATATCATGCATCGTGGATCCAATAATAAAAGAAAAAACTTTACCATTTAAAATTCCATTATGAAATCTTAAAATGATCAAATTTCACCAAGTGAGTGCAGTTGGTAAGTCTAAGTTTTGCAGTCAAAAATAATGTCTGTTTTATAAAGGTATCGTTAAGTTTGTTCTCTGGGAAAATATCACAAATGCTCCTTTTCGTCTCAGCTGGCTAGAGGGGCGTGTCTGTGCTTGACTGACAGCAGCAGCAGGAGGAAGACAGCAGGTAGGTTACACATGATGAGACAAAGTAAGCAATCTTGCGCTGCAGCCTACATGTCGTCGGCAGACAGCGTGTTGAACAGTACGGACCAAATCAAAAGCTATACGGACCAAACTGACATTCACAGGTACATTTGTATGTACCTAGCATACAAACTGATGTGAGCGGTGCACTTTTACCCCGGCGAAATTTTGTGTGGCCGTTCGTTCAACCATCTAAGACGCAAGAAAGGGCGTGCGTTTCATGTTTGTAAGTAACGTTTGGCTCAGTGCGACCATCTGTTCCGCCTATAATTGAACATCAACCTGCTTGGCTGTACAGAAATAAAGTCTCCATCTAGGTATGCAGATACTTAACTGTATTCCGTAGAACTGAGGCAAAACCATCATGAAAGCAAAAAATATTAAATATAAATCTCTCCCTTTTGGATTCTGATTTTTTTTCCTCAAAAAGGAGAACACAGGACAAGTGGTTTACAGAGCGGTTGCTGTAACGGACAAAAGAAATGCAAGCCAAGACTTTGTAGAAGCCTCGTCTTCCACATAACATGGAACATCCTGCGCCAAGGCCAACCTAATCAGTAACAAGCTACTTCTGGTGCAGTAAATGTTACGTCTAAGTTACAAATATGGTTCAGAGAAACAACACAAACACCTCCCCCTATTTTGCAGATGTAGCCTGTTTGTTTTACTAAAAATCCCCTTAAGGATGAAACCGCTCTTAATATTTTATTACAGTATTCACCACTTCACATTGTGCCTTTGACACTTTAAATGTACTTCGGGGTCTTGTAGTCACACGCTAGTGTGACTACAAGACCCCCATTATTATTTTCCCCCCAGAAATAATAAAAGGTTGTTCAACAACAAAGTAAAGTAACTGTATAAAAAAGGAGAAAAACGTGAGTGTAGCTGATTTCTAACATTGGCTTTATTCCATATCAAATCATTGTACTGGTCACGATCAATGCTGTTTAGCGTTACGACTTGTGAAGCTGAGCACACCTACCTCATGGTTAAAAAGTGCAAGCGACATAGTAACATTTTTTAGTTTTGTTCAATTGTAGACACATCAATACAGTGGTGAAATCAAACCCCAGCTATAAACTGTGATGTCCATAATACTTTGGCACGTATCAGCTGTTATGTTGACTGATAAAAACTTGTTATGGAAGAGGAAGATACGTATTCCTGTGACTTCCCTAAACGTAGTGGTGATATTATATTACAGTTTGGTAAAGAGCCGTGGTCAAACGTTGTACATTTCTAGACGATTACGAACGCCATACCTCACACACGCAGCACAGCGCCGCTGAAAAGAATCTCAGTGTCTGGTTTAGCAGAGCACAGCTGCAGAGAGGAATTCCTGCAAGAAGCCATTGTTGGAAGACACTGCAGGGTCTGTTGAGCCACACATAGGAGTCACAATACTCCCATTCATTATTGCTCAGCATTACACGACTTGTCCTTCTTACGTTGGCCTTTTCACTTGATTATGAATATAATATTTTGCATTGTCGAGATCAAGGGGAATGTGACCGTAAGTCTCTAACTACAAGTAATCTCACTCAAAGACAGTCAAAGCTCAGCTGGTGACAAAGACATGTTTAAAACTGAATACAGTTGGGGACATTATTTTTCCCATGACAAGGAAAAAATAAACAAATATATAAAAATGCTACCGCATCTAAAATACAACATTCAAACTCAACAAAAAAACAACAACAAAAAAAAAAACGGCCTGTGTCCATAAAGTTGACAGGAACTTGATAAAAAGACAACCTTAAAATCTGTGGTAGAAAGCAATTTGTTTGCCTTCTTTCCATTTCCATGCAAGCAGAAGAAGCCTACACCGATCAGACATAACATTCAGACAGCATGGGCACCCTGACCAGTCTCCATATGCAACAAACTGCAAGGCTCTTTGTGTTCCGTCACCTTTACATCAGAACCAGCAGTAACCTTTTCAGCAATTTGAGCAACAGCAGCTCTTCTGTTGGATCGGACCACGCGGACTATCATTCTGTGGAACATTCAGGCTCTGGTTATCTTGCAGCACCACGCTTAAAGCTTCTGTGCTTTGGGGTGAGTCAGGAAAAGCGACGTGCCTCCCCCTCCCCCGACTAGATAACACCACCCACCCTGCTGCTGATGTTGTAGTAGTGGCCTTACATGCGTAGCTTCCTTTATGCATCCCCGCCAACGTTTTCCCGACCTTCAAACCTCACTTCCTTTCACAAACAACAGGGGTATGCCCGGCAAAAAAAGGAATAAAAATAAATAAATAAATAAAGATAATCAGCCCACCCTCATCTGTCCCTGGCTGTAAAGTGGAGAGTCGGAGCCAAGGGAAACTAGTGACCTCTTCAGGAAAAGGACAACAGAGATGCGTTTCCCATTTTTGTAACCATTACATCACAAGCAGGTCGTTAATACTTCGGTTGTCTACTTACACCGACACATGGGCTCTGCCAGTGCTACTTGCTTACATGTTCTGCCCAGTGTTTTTCTAAAGAAAGCTCGTCGATGTCCACTAAATGGAAGCTGCTGTGTAAACTAGTTCAATTATAAAATCACATCAGCGGTTGGCTGTCAGCTTACTGTGATAAACACTAGAGCTTTGTATATACAAGGGATCCGATACCGGATCAGTATCTCCACAGTTACGTACCCTGTTAAGTGGATTAGGTATTAGCCATGATGTGACAGATCCATAAATTGAGTGTTTCCACCATCAGTTAGATTCATCCAGTCACACCAGGCTGCCCTGATTCACCTGCTTGTGTTTTCCTATGTAAGCAACTGCCAATGGACCTAATCTACTACCTAACCCTGATTGCAGATGTACTGTAAATTACCCAACAGAATACCACACCACAGATCTACAGGCAGGTTATCCACTATATTATATAGCTTATATTATTACAGCTTGAATGAAACATGTTTTCTGCATCAACCAACAAAGTAGGCAGATTAATTCAAGGTACAGTACATTGCCGGCTCTTTAAGGATGACGTTTACTTGTTACTCCGTGGCTGCTAACTAGTGCAATAGCAGAACCTCAAAATCCCAGGGATTACAGCCACAGTAAGAACCTGTTAGGTGCACAATGCACGCTAGTTGACAGTTAACAAGATATTCTCTTCAGCGAGGTAAACAGGAAACCTGAGCTTAGCTAGCCCAGGGCTAACCATCCTAGTTCTCACACTTTCACACTGATGCGCTAAATAACAGGGAAGAACGCAGAAATACATTATGTGTATCAAGTTGTTTGGGAGAAGACAAAACAGGCAACACTCCTATCAAAAGTACAAATTCAATAATAATTTTGTTTTTCGTGGTGGCCCTGCAAATCAAGTTGGGGTGTCAGTTTCCATTTCATATTACTATACTTATGTATTTATTTAATTACACTTGTCAAATGCAGAATGAAATGGAGCACCTGCTCACAGCTGGAAATAATTAAAAATAATTGTGTGGACAGTGGTGAGACAGCTTTAGGACGGTGGTTTGGAAGACCAAAAGTTAAATATCTAGCCTTTGAAAAAACATTTAGTTTTTTGTTCGGTTTGAATTCCAAAGTCACAGTTTGACATCCGTTAACTCATGTCTTTTCTCATTCCCTGATAATACAAACATGCTAAATTACACTGATGTTTTTGTATATTAAATGTAAACTATACTATGAAGATGTGCATATAGTAAACACTGTATGATATTAGTACAACGTATGGTATTGAGACACGGCATGTGGCTTAAACTAGTTCTGTGGATTTTGACTTTCTCAGAGTGAAACCCTCATCTTGGTTTCATGTGGTTCATTGCTCCACGCTCCTCAGAGTAAATAACAAAAGTAGGAACCGATTATGTGCGGTGGGTCACGGTCCATTTAGCCCGAACAACAAAGCCAGATTCTTTAAATGGGAGAAAATTGTGGGCTACTCGCTTTGTTACATGGTTGTACCAGGCACATATAATTTATCTATGCAACGTTATTTGAGAGTGTTAGTGGTCTACGTTTCCTTCCTGGCCACAAAACCGAGTAAGCAGAGGTTATCCAAAGAGAACCAGACATGGCTGGCATCAGTTTCAATGAGGCCTGCTGGTTTCTTGGGGTAACTCCATTGGCTGCCAGCCTCTTGTTGCAGGGCGCACTGCATTAGAGATTGCACCCAAACAAACACATGTGATAGCAGAGTGCCTCCGGATGCACTGGAGTTGCGCCAGTACCACTTTAATATCCTTCCTCCAGCAGGGGCTGCTTCGGGCTAATGTTAGCTCTACTTCCCCACTCACCACCGTACATGTCAGCTGCTATGCTTCAACAGGAACGGGGGTTAAGGTTTCCTGGAGCAAGCTCCCTGTCGCCAGTAACAAAAATGTCAAACCAGGAATGCCACTGGGTAACTGTATGTAGTAAATCATAGCGCCAAGTATGATTTACCTGCCTGTGCAATCCTCCGGGCAAACGACTGCAGCTATCAACAGACAACTAGGAGGGGGAGGGAGAGGCTGGGGGGGGGGGGGGTGCAACAAAGATACTTTTTTTTTTTTTTTTCACTCAAATATAATAACCACCCAAAGCAGAAACAACCTACTTTGCTTTCGTTATGGGAAAGATATTCACATCTGGCTGGAATGGTGCCCAGTACATCTGCACCATTCTACCACTGGCTACTGAGCAGCTCCACTCGAGCATATAAGTGTCATTGCTCAAAGGCACCTTCACACCAGCTGTTTTATTTTATTCACTTTCCCCACACACAAACACACACAAACAATAAGCCAGTCAACCCTCTGGTCACAAACCCACTTCTGTAACCTTCAGGATACCGACACTTATGATACCAATAGCGGTTACTTTTGGATCTGCAGTTATATTTGTGCAACTGTCCCATCACAGCTAGGTAGCTTAATAGCTGTGGATGGGGCAGCTGTTACCCATGCTCACAGCTCCTTATCCATCTGCCACTGCAAGGCAAACACAGGCCCTCTGACGCTCCTGCCACAGGCCCCAACATTAGCTCTCTCATGAAGTCTATTTCAGCCTCCATGGGCAAAACAGCTGCCCGACGGTCCACACCGCACTGTTTTTAGACACTCCAAAAAGGTTCAGCTCAAAGAAAAATAAATAATAAGTTCTCCCCTACATCTGTTGCCAATGAAGCAAAGGAACGCAATTCCCCAGAACCCTCTTAATGTGGGTTCAAATGAGCACAAAAAAGCAGGTCAGGACAACCTACACTGAAAAACATCCCAATATATCATGTCATTGTGTAAAATATATATAAAAGAACTAAATGAGTTTCGGAAAACAACACAGTTTATTTGGTAGGAGAAGCTTCAGGTCGAGGTCGTCAGTCCAAATGACATGACAAGTGCCGTGAGCAACTGTGCGACAGGGGCTGAGCCCAGATCCTCTTACCCGACAAAACACAAGCAGAGTATTGTGGCAGGCCCTGGTCTCCTCATACCAGCTCACAGAAAGAAAAAAAAAGAAAAAATACTCTTGCGCACATGCAGCTGCATGACTTTGTGAGAGAACAAGGAAAATAAAAAATAAAAAAAAAGGGCCACGGCTACGATTTAATATCAACTGCAAGAATAGATTTTCTGCCATCAATATAGAGTTTCTCATGGAATGATTTTGTAGGCAGCTGCAGGTTTTGGTGGTTTGGTTTTGTTCCCACAACTAATCCTGTTTTGGTCCCATTTTTGTCATGGAGGGGTTTGGAGCTAAAAATACATTTACTTTGAAACGCAGATATCATAAAAGAAGCTGTGCACAATCTACGCTACACTTTTCTGCTAAATTGTAGGCAGTTCTGCTAGACTGTATTTTCTGGCAGATTCTACACTTTCTGAAGCAGTAGGGAAACCTCTCCTGCTGCTGAAGCAAACCACTGTTGAGTTAGTTTGGACAATAGTCATCAGTCAAGAGGCTGATATATAGTCAGTGAAGAGGCTGGATAATATTAGGCTAACCTGTACTGTCATAACAGACATTGTAAGGAGCTTATGGCTCCAAACAAATAGCAGACAAGCCACTCTAACATACTTGAGGGCCCCACAGGTCTGCGTTGCATATGCAAATTCACACAACATGCGCCTTTGCCTTAATCAAATAATGATATGCTCCAGCACCATAAGAAAAAAAAACAATGAATCTAATCAAGTTGATAACGGTCTTCTAAATGGACACACAATTCCAATAAATACAAAGTCACCATCTGATTTGATGCCTTTGCACAAAGCATACATGCCTGTCAGTATTCGACCGTAAGCAAACAGAATTAGCTCAGCTATAGCGGTGTACAATAGTGTGTGTTCAGTGTGCCCAAAGAGTGGGTTTCAACAAGTGAGAGCTGTGATGAAAGGCTCCGACGTCAATTCCATTCATGAAAGGCTGGTGGCAACCTGTGGGGATGAACATGCTTCCCTCAGCCTCTACCGAACCGGCTATATACCGAGGTGGCAGCCTGTGCTGCATGCCAGCCACCAGGGTGCTGTATTTATAGCCAGCACAAGAGTAAGAATTTACTCTTCCACTTTAGGCACAATGAGACAGGATATGGAGGTGCCATAGCAGTCAGAAATTCAGGCTCGGTAACACAAACAGCAAACATGTTGCAGTGCATTTAAACGCCAGAAGATACACCAAAAAGTGCAATAAGTCACAGAAACCAACAACCGTCTCCTTTACTACTGATGGCTGGAAGAGAGAATGTATAGAATACAACACCATATATGATAAAAAAAAAAAATAGTAGGGTGGCGGGGTAAGGAACCATACACAGTTTAAAACAGCGGAGCCTGGTTCAAGCCACTGCTGACGTATCAATGCTCCATCAGCTCCACTGTTCACTGGTAGCTGACCCTGCCTTCCCGACCTCCTCGTGGAAAAGCACAAGCAAAATATTTCCTGCAGGGATTAAGAAAGAGAAGTATCACATTACATTAGAGTTATGTGGTAGCCTTGAGTCGTTTCATTTGATCGTCTCTAGGACATGAGCACTCGTGCATCTCACTGGGAACATTTGACGGAGGGGCAAATAGCTGACCACAAACTAAGGCTAAACTGGTTTCCCAGGAGACAAGGGTGAGATTTCCCCGTGCTACAAGCCCTGCTGTCCTCATTATCTGTAAACCCGCTAGCAGCTGCATCTTATTCAGCTCTGTCTTGAAAATGGTCCGTTTGGTGTAAGTGTACAAGATAAGCTGTGCAAACCAAGCAGTCGCCTAGATGAAAAGCTGAAACATCCCCTGTTGCAGAAGCAGCAGATCCCCGCCCCCCTGCCACACACCAGTGCAAATAGTGTTGTTAGTTTTGTGTACCCAAATGAAAATCCTGTCGGACGATACAAACTCAAACAAGCCTGCATCTCTCTGATGCATGGGCCCAGCAGACTTTGTCGTAGGTGGATCTTATCTAACACGGTGATGGAACTGCATTAGGCCAGAGGTGGATAACATGGCATTCATTTTCACAGAACAATATTATTCTTATTTTTGATGGGAGTATATGGATTTTCCAGTAAATATTACCGCAGTCGTGATGTCTAATTTGACGTCCACTTTGTACAACACAAACAAACTCCCACAGTGCTGCTTTTATTCAATATGCTTCTTCAGCCAATCTTAATTACATTTCTATCATTCATTTTAGTGCAGTAATACGTTTGTTTTTTTTCCTTCAATAGCCTCTTTTGTGGGGTACGTCTATCAGTGTATAGCACTTCCAAATGCACTATTGTCAGCTAGCGTGTCCCAAAATAGCCTCAGAGTTTAAAAATTGTTATGATTGAGCCCTGCCATGGACGTTTGTGTGTCACGGAAATGAACCAAAGCATGAAAATGTTGAGCTGTCCCAGACATACACTAATGTAAGTATAGCCTACCAAGCCATAAATAACTAAGAATAATTCCGTAAGGTGGTGGCCCACTGGAAGCTACAAACCAAACACCTGTTCATCATGTCGAGGAAGGTAGCTTTGTAAAAAATCCAAAACCCAATTAATCTGTCAAACCTGAGAAAGTAAAAAAAAACATAAAAATAACCTACACATGCAAACCTCCCCCCCCAGCAGAGAATCCTCATCTCACTCATCTGTATCGTTTAAAACTCTGCAGCAAGACAAACCTCAGCAAGCACCTTTGAAATATCATTCAGGTCGGAGGAGACAGCAGCAGCAAAGCACAGGCCAGGCCCTCATTCCACCCGAGGCAAGCGCAAACACTAATCTTGTGACTATGTCAACTTCCTCACACATGCATCCGGATACAGTGTTAGCATAAGGTCAAGTGTCACACTCCTGGTCACATGCTGACAAATACTGACAACAACAACACAAAAAAAAAAAAAAAAAAAACGAACGAACGAACATCTGGAGACTTAGTGCTAGTCCAGTAACTGGTGACAATGCAGGCAAACCTTGTTGAATGAGCTACTGCAAAGAATGAGTTTACACACAGACAGGAATTTTGACAGCGCTAAGCATGCATTTCCATAGTGACACGCCTGTTGCAGACATCAGGGTTGTTGCACGCTGCTGTACGGGCCTGCAAAACTGAACAGAAGGAAGGCAACGGCCTCAACATGAATGCCTGCTAAGTCTGAAATTACACATTAAGACTTTAATGTCGGTCAAAGCTGTTCTGGCTATCAACATCCAAACGATACTGTAACATCAGGCATCTTCCACAGTAAAATACAAATAATATAAATAATGACAAGCGGACCTTCAGATTCCACCAGCGAGCAGCTGGGCTCTCATGACAAACCGTGCAGCCACGGATCATTTTCACAACCAGCGATTGTGATTGTTCTGTGTGGTCAAATCCTACGGGCAGCTAAATGCTCCCTTCTACTCTCATTTCTCCACTGCCAACCACAAAAACACAGGAAACAACTCCCACATGATGTCAACACGCGGGATCCCCGGTTACACTGCAGATGCCCGAAGAAGTGGGGCAACGTTATGTATGAACGCAATCCCAGAGATCTCCTCTACATATACATTATATACACACACACACACACAATCCGTCTGCAGAAACGGATGAAAGGAACGTGTTCTGGTGCAGGACCCAAGCACTCACCCGAACGTGTCTCTGCACACTTTGTATGCGAAATGTATCTTTGTATGAGATAAGACGCCAAAGCCCCCCAGTAGAAGTACGACCTCTGTCCGTACGTCGTCAGACATCAGACACATAACAGTGAAACTTCAGTGAAACCGGTTGGCCGCCTCGTACTTTGCTACGGGGGTTATTTTAAACCCCCCGCTCACTATTTGGCAGGAAGGCGCAACAGAATGCCCCGCAAGCGCAGTGACGCCGGTTTCACGGAAACTCTCCGAGACGCCACGGGCCGAGTTACGGGCGCACTATGTCGCAGCTATTAATACGGCCTTTCAACGCCCTAAATGCAGAGTCGCCGGAAAGGCTTCCGCGGCATCAACACACCAAACCTTAGAAATGCGAGTGACACGAAAACGCCAGAGCGGACTCGGAGGGCAGCTGGACACCCGGCACCGCTGCACCGCCCGACTTTGACACTCGCCCACTGGCAACACGGCACACAGACACCCGCTCGTTAGCTAGCAAGCAAGCTAGCTAGCGCACTTCCCCTGGAGCCCGTCGATGTTGTCGTTTTACGTCGGCCACAGGCACAAGTTACACTGCCACGCCAGCTGCGAGTGACGCCTCGTGCCGCCCGTTTCTCTACGACAGTGTTGACCTTTATTCTATTTCCGTGCGTCCGGCGATTTTTGCAGAGCGCGGCGCGTAGCTTGCAGCCGAGACCACCCAGGTCCGTTATCGGACACGCAGTCAGGGAGCTGCTAACCGCTCAAGCCCATCAACTCGCTGTCCCGCCTCGCCCGCATCGTCACGGCACGTCCGTTGTCGAGACACGGATCAAATCCGAAGCATCGCCCGCGGATAAAGCTACGGGCAACGAGAACAGAAGTAACCGATACCGCCAATCGCCTTCGCCCGCCCAGGCGGATGCACTTCATCGGCACATCAGATTGGGTTCGTGTACCAAAATATGAGCGCGTAGCTGCGCAGGAAATGTCACACGCATTCGCAGCCCTCTCTGAAAACACCCGCCCGGCCGTTTGTGAGGGTCTGCGGTTGCAGTTACGACATAATATCAAACGCGAGGCGCGTCCGATAATGGACGCATCGGCTCTAAGCGGACTAGCTGCATAAGCTAAACGCGCTAGCGTTAGCTGCCCAGCTAGAGCTCTGCGACACGATTGTAGGCGCTGGTGGGACGCAAACGCAAACGTGAGCGGCCTGGCGGCATTCAAATTGCGGGCCAACACCAGCCGGTGCCACCGTAACCCAGCGGAGGACAAACAGCGTCAGTGCAACACGAGAAAAACGTTCGCACACGTCAAGTTAATCGCCACATCGCTCACCAGCTCTAGGCATCCACCCTCTTGACAGCGAATCCCCTGTCTGTGTGTCCCCTGTTAAGACCACGTCAATAAAAAAAGGAAACACTTCCGGCAAGACCTTCACAATAAAACCGCTGCAAAGAAACTAAAACAATACACGACTGCGTTTTGAGTTACAGCCGCAAGGGGCCAAATCTGGTGCAGACGTATCCACCTGGGATTGCAACCCTGGTTTTAAATGGACATATATTTGCGTCTTCCTTCATGGATTTTCCACATGTTGTGTTCAATTTTGCCTCATACAAATTACCAACGTAGCAGACTTACATGGCACTCAGCGCCATGAAGGGATTGTTATTAGATTAATTAGGAATGGAGTTAAACATCATGAAAGAATTGTATTGGGAATAATATAGCCGGGCGGCATGCTTATTCGGGTGCAAGTGGAACCATAAGTATATCGAAAATAATTTTTGAAAGCTAGACTGCAGATGTTGTAATTAAACCTGATCTCAGGCTTCAGTGCAAATGTTCTCTGCAGGTGACGGAGCTGAACTCTCTGATCCTCATTTCTCTGTGTGTCCATCAGCGCTGAAGATGGCTCAGCGGTGAAGTCCCCGGTTGGAGATTCGGCGACGTGTGTTCGAATCCCGACGAAGGCAATAAGGTGGGTGCAGGTTCGTGACTCAGTCACAGGTTGGAATCAAACAAACGGTGGTTCGAGGTTCAGAGGTCCTTCACAGTGTGAAGAAGGTGTGTGTCAATACAACAAGGTCAAATACTGCAAACATCAAAAACAACAACGTCAAATACTACGAACATAAAATACAACAAGGTCAAATACTACAAACAACAAGGTCAAATAATACAAACAACAAGGTCAAATACTACAAACATCACAAACACAACATACTAAAAATCAAAATTTTGATCCTAATTTTTTTCCCACAACTAATTAAAGTACCACAGCTTCCATAACATTGTGTATTTCAGCTCTTACCTTGTTTGGGTGAAACAATTCTGGCAATTCAATTTGACATTTGTGTAGTTCAGGCAGCCGTGGATGTTGATGTTTTAATATTTGTTGAAAGGCGACAGCCTTAACTGAATAGCTGGAGATGTTGAATAATCCTGAAAGTATGAATGATGTGGAATAACTGAAATGTAGTTGTAGTTTTGTAGGAACAGGACCGTGTTGAGAGGTGGGAGCAGCAGGAGGGATGTAAAGGATGAATGGGTTTTAAAAGTTGAACAAAAGTCATAACGTAAGAAGAATGTGTTGGTTTGAATGACTAGATGAGAGTTGTAAAAGTTTGAAAATAATTTTGAATAAAGCTTAATATTTTAAAAAGTATAAAAGGTAGAAAATAGCTGAATACAAGCATAAATGTGCTCAGAGAGCTGAACATTTCCATAACTTGAATGGTTTCTGTAGCTGACAGTATGAAGACGTTTTAAGAGGAGGAAGATGAGGAAGATTTGAAGGTCCGCTCCATTCATTCTTAATGGGGCCAAAACTGTGCAAAATGCGTCATATTTTAAAATGTATACAGGTTATAAATGTGAAAAAATACACACACAAATGTCCCAAAAGAGCTGAACGTTTTGAGAGTTGAATGGTTTCTGTGGCTAAAAGTATGGAGGAGTTGAAAAGTCGCAAAACAACGTACGGAAGAATAAGAATAAGAAGCAGCGTGAATAATAATAAATGACAGGACAACAAGAGTGTGAATGGTGCTGAATCGGCATTCACACTAATTATGACTTTGATCTAAGAAAGAAATGTTTTTGTTAAATAATTCTAAAAACAAAGTTTGCAGACGTCTGGACACGCGCAGTAGCTGTGGGGCCCAGGCTTTGTGGTCACGCTGAACACCTTCACCTTAACATTTCTAGTTTAGAATTACCACCCTGACCATGCCTTAAAAAAAAAAGAAAGAAAGAATAGTTTGTTCATGCTGCAGACTGAGCTTTGCTCGCCCTCTACTGTTCGATAGAGAATATTACATCCTGCACGCCACACTTTTAAAAACGGTCACTTGGGGGCGTTGAGGTCCACAAATTGCTGTAGGACACAACAGTTAGTGGATGTGAGCAGAAACCTATTTGTCCTTTCGTCTTTGAAAAGTTTACTTTACTTTACAGAGACCAGAACATTTTATAAAAGCAACAACTTGCACTTCCTTGATGGTAGAGTGATGTTGACGTTGCACATATGATTATTGCTTTTTATTGTACTTTATAATTTTTTTTTTTTAGCTTCTTTCACCATTACTCTTCCTCTATGTTTTGCTCCTGTAATACCCAGATGTCCCCACGGGGGGGTGATTAATAAAGTGTTATCTTATCTTTTCTTGATCTGCAATGCTTTTAAAAAGTGTTTCAACGTTTGTGCTCAGATATTGACAGATAAGCAGAGAATGCTACAGTTTGCTCTTGCTATTAGGCAACAGGACTTTATCAAGTAAGTATCAATACGTAAGAGTCCATTACCATCAATATGTGCCATTACATAAAATATACTGTGCATAAATAAAATATAAAATATACAGCATGTTTCACAGTATGGATTTTCACTATCCAGCTTTTTCTCTAGAGTTTATTTGGGTTGTATAAAACCATACACAACACTGACAGATGCATATTGTTCTAAAATGTGACCTGCCAAAGAGTGTATGAATGACAAGATGTAAGCTTAGTCCCTAGCCTGCACAATTTTCAGTAATTTGACCACACAAATTACAAAGAGATGATTTTAATGAAATCACAAAACTGGAAACTCATTTTTGAAGCGTTCGAATGTATTCTATAAGTAATCATTTTTATTCATGGTTAACTATTTTACCATGTTACTTAAGGTCTGAGGATTGTCTCACGTTTATGCAAATGAATGTATCTGCATAATACAATATTGAGCAACTCTGACACACTGTTGTCTGTAATGTAATTGATAATGACCTTTTCTAATGTAGACAGTTAATGAGCGTGTTTCTGAAGGATTTCTGCACCGTCTGATGTTTTGAGCAGCACGCTGCTGTGTTGCTGTGCTGGTGGCTGCTCCCCTGCCAACATGCACTGTAACCCTGCAGGACAGTGAGGAGGTGTGACGTGCACGAGCTCTGGATATAGCGTGTCAGTTGTAGGAGGGGCGAGTGTGGCTCTGGACTGGATGCCCTTCAAAAAGCTTCCCCTGGTGACCTGCTCGGTCCCACTCAGGCAGGCTAGTTGAGCACAGCGGAGCACAGCAAGCCCCTCTGGACATCATGGGACTCACACAGGACCCCAACTTCCAAAAGCTGCAGGACTGGTACACAGCCCATGCCCTGAACCTCAACATGAGGCATATGTTTGAGGCTGATAAGGAGAGGTTCAACAAACTCAGGTATACATCCTATTAAAACAATTTTTATTGAGTAGAAATGCAGTGTGCACAGCATCACCGAACAGGATGTAGATATTTTGTATGTTTGCAGTGCTGCCATGCATTCCTGTGCTGCGCGACCACAGGATCAGGATGTTATCTTATGTTATCTACTGATGTCTTTCTTGTTTGGGCAGCCTGACACTGCAAACTGAGGATGGAGACATCCTTCTGGATTACTCCAAGAATCTCGTCACCGATGAAGTCATGACGATGCTGGTTAATCTGGTAAATTAATTTCCATCTTCATTACCTGTGGCTTTTTATATGCTTATGTATTATTAGCTCCCTAATAATACAGTTTGATTAAGAGCTGATATGGGCAGCTGTAAGGTGGAAAAGCCATCAGTCCCTTCAACATGCTGCGAGTGGAGATCCTTTCGTCTGATATTGGCTTCATGCTCAGTCTTTTTACGTGCACAAGTTGAATGTATTGATTGGAAGGATTGGTCGTCAATTTGAAACAAAACCACGATATACCATTTCACTACTGTCACATACATTCTGGATATTTATCTGCTGCTGTGATGAACTAAGATTTATTGTCGCCTTCAGGCCAAGTCAAGAGGCATTGAAGCTGCCAGAGGGAAGATGTTCACAGGAGAGAAGATCAACTTCACTGAGGTGCTCGTTGTTGACAGTGTGTCAGCTGTAATTTCACATGCCCTCTTGACATGGGGTGAAACAGCCGTTGGCGCAGCATTTACACCACGTGACACAATGACTCACGCACACAAACTTGATTTTGGCTTCTTTTTTTAAAAATTAACATTGAATGCAGCTGAATGATGATGATTACAAAGGTACACAACAGTAAAAGATCAATGCCACATCGCTCGGCCTTATTGTGTCTGTGTGTGTGTGTGTGTGTTGTCTCCTGCTGCCGTGGACGTGAAGGGCCGCGCTGTGCTCCACGTGGCCCTGAGGAACCGCTCCAACACGCCCGTCACAGTTGATGGCAAGGATGTGATGCCAGACGTCAACAAAGTTCTGGAGAAGATGAAGGGCTTCTGTCACGTGAGTGGACGGAAAGGTGTCGCAGTGGCGTCTACACGTTTCACAGTGTGAGTTTAGTCACCCTGCTCACGAAGGTTTGACGCGTTTATGTGCTGCAGAGAGTCCGCAGTGGTGAGTGGAAGGGCTACACAGGAGAGGCCATCACAGATGTTGTCAATGTCGGCATCGGAGGATCTGACCTTGTGAGTGCAATTTACGGAAAGGTGTATTTTTGATGCATTTTGTTGCACCATTGCAGTGATTGGTTAGCTCATACACTCACTCCTGTGAGCCGCCGCGTACAGCCACAGTCTTCTCTGACTTTGAACATGAAATTATTTGAACTGCAGGGCCCCCTTATGGTCACTGAGGCCCTGAAGTCTTACTCAAAGGGTGGACCGCGTGTGTGGTTTGTGTCAAATATTGACGGAACGCACGTCGCCAAAACCTTGGCACAGCTGAACGCTGAGACGACCCTGTTCATCATCGCATCCAAGGTATGCTACTGTATCTGGTTGCACCAGATGAACGTGAAAATCTGTAGAAAACGTGCCTTCTAATTCATTTTCATGTTTGCACAATCCGTTTGAAACAAACTCGTTCATGGACGGACCCGCTGTAAAGTTCCCATTCAGGCAGATGAATCTGGCTGTGCTGCACAACCAGATAAGAGTATCTTAAAACATGGACAAGCACAGACAATGGCATTCTTTGTTCTTCTGGTCCGCGTCATTTTGTAATGGAACCCTCTAGTTCCTCTTTTGCAGGCAGATCTGTACCATATGTTTAGTTGCATCATAAACGAACACTTGGTTATCTATGGATTTTGTCAATCTGATTCTCCATTTAAAGACATTCACCACCCAAGAGACCATAACCAACGCTGAGTCGGCCAAAGCATGGTTCCTTGAACATGCCAAAGATGTGAGTATGCAGCGGGCTCAGACAGCGGCAGCATTTTGTTAGTTGGCTGACTGATACATCCTTCAGTCATATCGTCTCCATGTTTCAACAGAAAGCTGCTGTTGCCAAGCACTTTGTGGCCCTTTCCACAAACGGAGTAAGTCACAAAACACAATTTACAGGTTAAACCTCCTCTCTCTGATTTATCTGATGTATCTGATCCTAACTGTCCTGCTTTTTTGTCTGTCTCCCCCTCAGCCCAAAGTGAAGGACTTTGGCATCGACACAGAGAACATGTTTGAGTTCTGGGATGTGAGTGCTCTTTAAGCCTTAAAGCAGACTGTGTGCAGCAGGTCCCGTCTTCATCCACAGACTGTGATGCGGGCCGTAGGCAGCAGCTATAAATAAGCTAGACTTTTGACCTGTGAAGTAGGTGGGTCGGACGCTCTGGCCAGCAGCTGCTGGGTAATCAGAAGCCTCTCTTCAGACTCAGTTATTATTGGTAGTGACCTTCTCTCCTGTAGAGGTTACTGTAAAAGCTGGGCCACATCAAAGGTCAGGAAGCTGCATTCAGTTACATTGTTGGTATTTAAAGGGTGAAAGCTATAATATGCTCTTCATGTCACAGCCAGTGTTTTACGCTCATTACTTGTGTGCAGTGTTTTCAGTCCCTAAGAGAGAGAAAGAAACCCACCCAGACAGGACTCATGCAAAAGATCAACAGCTAAATGACGATGTGCTAAGAGAACTGTGTTGTTCATGTTAATGCTCATTAAATAGCTTTGTCCTGAGTGTACGGGTACAGTAGTACAACACAAAAACCTGTGGCTTATGATTCATTACATAAATGTTCCCCTTGCAGTTGCCAGCAAAGCTGTTTCTTTGTCTTTCATTAAAACCCCACATTTTGCAAAGGAGTTTTGTATAAGGCGTGGATATATTCTCATCGTTTTGTTTATTGTTGTCTTTTAGTGGGTTGGTGGCCGTTTCTCTTTGTGGTCTGCAATTGGAATGGCCATTGCCCTGCATATTGGTATGTACAGTGAAAAGGCACATTTTTGTATTTTTCTAACTCAAACAAAATGATTTAAAGCCACTGTGTTTTGAATTTGAACATGTCTGACTTTGGCGCTTCCCAGTAGGATTATTAAAAAAAGACACGGGAGCAGACTCTGTCAGGTTCTACTTAGCTACATGCTAACATCTGCGTTCCAACATGCTCAAAAACACTTTAAAATGCTGCTCTCTAGCACGCATAATGTCTGCAATGCTCGCCACCTTAGCAGCGCGTTGGCACGCGACTATTTGCTAATTAGCACTAAACACAAAGAACAGCTGAGGCTGATGGGAATGTCAGTAGTTTTGCAGGCATTTGGTTGTAAATCAAAGTATTGGGCACAGAAATTTAGACCAGATGGTAGAGCAGGATCAAAAGTCAAAAGTTCTTACAATCTATGCAATTATTGTTGAGACATTCAACTCAAAATGACATTCAACTCAAATGTCAGCCTCATGGTGGTGCTAGTGGGAAAGTATAAGGATCAAGAATGTCGTTAGGATTCATTGTCTGGGAATCAGAATGTCTGTCCAAAATTCGTCTTGCTGGTTTTGGTGCAGAGACAAACTGAAAACTCCAATCAGTTCAAGTGTTTAATCAATAGTTTATCCAGTTGGTTTTATTTTCTCTCACCTCTTCTCCCCCCATCAGGCTTCGACAACTTTGAAAAACTTCTTTCGGGAGCTCATTGGATGGTAGGCGCCTTTCCACCACCTCTCTAGTGTTGAACAGCTATTCACGTGAGGCTCCCTGGAGAGAAGATGCAGAATACATGAACGTAAACTAGCATCCCTCCCTCCCCTCTGCAGGACAACCACTTCCGCAGCGCTCCTCTGGATAAGAACGCTCCCGTCCTGCTGGCTCTGCTGGGCATCTGGTACATCAACTTCTTCCATGCCGAGACCCACGCCATGCTGCCCTACGACCAGTACATGCACCGCTTCACCGCCTACTTCCAACAGGTCAGGTTTCTGTGAGAACATCCGTGAGGAGAGCAAGTAATATTTTATGTTATCAAATAAGTTGTTGCAACATCCTTCACACTGACCAAAGAGAAAATGTCTTTGTGCATACAATCATAGTATGCATGGTGACGTTAACATGGACAGTGTGTGTCATTAGTCCACACCCATCAGAGAGGATGTGACAGTTTTGATAAGTATTTGTTATCTAGGGCGACATGGAGTCAAATGGAAAGTGCATCACTAACCATGGAGCACGCGTAAACTACCACACTGGGCCAATAGTGTGGGGAGAGCCAGGAACCAATGGACAGCATGCTTTCTACCAGCTCATCCATCAAGGTAACATCACCAACAACATACAGGTGACGCAATCACTCACAGTGTAGATTCTGTTTTACTGGCAGCATTGCCAGCTGGATAGCCTCATGCCACGGGTCCGCGGTTCACTTGTGTGTCCCTAATGCAGTCCAACTGTGTCCAACTCAGGAACCCGCATGGTGCCTTCTGACTTCCTGATCCCAGCTCAGTCACAGCATCCCATCAGAGACAGCCTGCACCATAAGGTATCACTGTGTTAGATTTATTCAGTCTATTAAATGGGTAGAGGCCAGCAGTGTGGTCAAGACTATGTGTGCTGATTTGATGAAGTTCCTGCCCTTCTTTAACTGAGTACATCCGCTCAAACAATGATATTTTTTGCTTACTTGCTGTAGGGAAGTTTGTTTAATCTAGTGTTGGTTGAACACTACATTTATTTTACAGTTTTATTTATTCCCGGGCTGAATCCAAGATATTGTTTTTCACACATCTCGTAAGTTATCTCCCAGTCTGCAAAACACCTTCTTGTGACCCAAAACTGTGAAACAGTTTTCATCACATGCTACTGCTACAGTGGTGGGCAGTTAGCGTAGTGTACGAATTGCCTGGAAAACCTGAGGAACACATATTTTTGAGAGATTCATCCACCACAAGAGCCAGCTGAAGTTAAAGACACTGAAACTCTATGTGCGCCAAGACTGTCGCCCGGGCCTCCACAGAGCTCTGACCCCTTTGCTGACAGGTGTAATGGAATATGTGTTCTTAGTCAGATACATGGAGAACTTAAAAATGAGGACATCAACACTGTAACATTGTAAAAAGGTAATAGACTATTAGGTTGCATCCAAAACTACACATTGTAATAGCCAAGCCGCTACAGGTTTCAAAGGCAATATGTCAACATATTAGAGTACAACGCACAGAAACACACACTGTACTGTATCTCAAGGTGTGTGTGTGTGTTTGATGTGGCTGTAGATCCTGCTGGCCAACTTCCTGGCCCAGACAGAAGCTCTGATGAAGGGTAAGACCACAGAGGAGGCCAGGAAGGAGCTGGAGGCCGGCGGCCTGAGTGGAGAGGCTCTGGAGAAAATCCTTCCACACAAAGTGAGTTGAATCGAGACGAAGAAAGAAAAACACACAGACCGACTCTAGAGAATGAGCACCCCGTCACAAAAAAGTGAAACCGTGACTCGAACAAAATAAATCACGCTTGATGTGATGACGTGCTAAAAGGCAGACTATAGTAAGTGCCAGGACTAAGAGAGCACAGGAGGTAGTGACCACACATAAACACAGTAACCCAAACTTTATTGAGAGCATTTGTGATGATGGCAGCCACAAGGTCGTCTGTATTATGACATATTCCTCCTTGTTTAACCCAGGTATTCCAAGGAAACAGGCCAACCAACTCCATCATCTTCAAGAAACTGACCCCATACACACTCGGAGCACTTATAGGTGAGAGCAAACAAAGCTTCTCGTGACTTACAGCCACCGATGAAATAGTGCCGTGGTGTTATTGCTAGCGGTTGTAGAGGTAGTTGTATTTTGTTTATTTGGATCCCCTTTTTAACTCGAGGCTAGTCTCCCAAGAGTCCACATGAAAGTCTATGGGAAGACCATATAGCACACACATACACACATACGACTATTCCAAACCCCACATGCCTCAGCAGTAACTGATATGACTAGAAATTAAACCTCGAGATCAAGATATCTTTAGGTAGTGATGGTGCAATAATGCCACAATGTGTAGATGTGGTTCAGTCAGGACGCTGCACACTGTTGCATAGTAACAGTCGGGTGTTGTTTGTGTCGTATTGTTTAATTAATAGCAAACAACGACTTAATCGTCTCTGTAGTCTTTTCATTTTTGCTGTGTTGATGATTATTCGGTCTTGTTTTACAGCGATGTACGAGCACAAGATCTTCATCCAGGGTGTCATGTGGGAGATCAACAGTTTTGACCAGTGGGGGTGAGACGTTTTTAACTTTGCTCTACACACACATGCAGTTGATGAACTACTGGTTTTAATGAGCAGCGTTCATTTCTTCAGTCCCCTTAACAAGCAGTGTCCTGCCATCATTGCGTGGTGATGCTGTTCGGCCGGGATTTACTAAAACCCACAGACGTTCAGGTGGAGTTTCCAGAAAATACCAAATATGTCAGGTTGAACTTTTGGGGTAAATGTGCGCAAAAACTGAGTCCTTGGGTTTGAATATTTCACTCAGCGTCACAATCACATATCTTTAATAAAGACTTGGAACAAACAGATACAGAATACATGTGATGCTGTCAGACAATGTAGAATGTGATGACCCTACGTTTTCTTCTATTTTGGTGCAATCAACGTGGAGGCCATCTCTAAAACGAGAAGTCTGAAAATACTGGGACACGCGATTAGGAACGCACAGCGCTAATGTGGCTAAAAGTGTCTGTCTGTGATTGTATGCACTTCAAGCATCACCATCACTGAACCCGGTCGTCTCTTTGTTAGAGTCGAACTGGGCAAGCAGCTCGCCAAGAAGATCGAGCCTGAGCTCCGGGACGCCGCAGAGGTCCACTCCCACGACTCCTCCACCAACGGTCTCATCAACTTCCTCAAGAATAACTTTGCCTAAGTCAAGTTATCCCCCCCCCTCCCCTCCCCTCCCCACCCCACCCCAACAACTTCCACTTTACTCCACATCATTATCCATCTCATCAGCTCATGAGCCGCATGGACAGGAGACTCAGAGGCAGCTGGTCACTCCCACGCAGCTGAAGCACCCTGTATGTTTTTACTCTCACTATGAATTCCGTGACTGTCCACAGTGCTGTCTTCTCTATGTTTGTTTGTTCGCCACTGTGAGGGGGGGGAAAAGCCTTTTGTGTCAGCGTGCGATGGAAGGCAAAGTGAAATGTGCTCTCGCCGTCTCTCCGCTGTCACAAGAAATGTAGTTTGCAGAATGAATATCTTTACACAGCGCCAGTGTCAATCGTACCTGGTCTGAAAAATAAACGTGCACAAACACAGCAGCTGCTCACTGTGCTCCTATACACTGTCGGGATGGCCGTTGCTGCAGTAATGTGCATCAAAAGTGCTGCAAAAATAAAATCACGCTTTCTCTCAGCCTCACGAGCTTGTGTTAGCAACAGGTCACTAGATGGCGTCAGAGTGCCAGATTTATTTACTGGGCGCAAATGAGCCACTCAGTAATCTACTGTTTATTTAGTGGGACAACGGGTCAAAGGGTCAAAGGTCAGTCCATCTGCACTGTTCCTCCCCACAAATCCCCAGCCTCCACAGCATCCATTTAAAGAGGATAACAAACAGCTGGACTGAACAGCATCTGGACCGGCAGCCACTCCTCTCTGGCACTATATTTAAACATCATTAAACTTAATTTGCTTAATGTTTCAGTAGCGCGTGCCAAAATTTCCCTGTGAACCTCTCCTGTAAACATAAAATGGCATGTATGAGCATGTACGGTATGAGAGATCTCACACAGAACATCACGTGATGCTATTAACCACAATGCACCAACAAGATCAAATAGATTACGTGACGTATCGTTCTCCTCCTCATACTATCTGCTGGGTACATACAGAGTTTGTATGAGGACAAACAGAAAGTTTAAAAAAAATAATAAATCCTAGACCCCCAGACACTGCTGGTTTTTCAATGCTGTTGCCAGGCAACAATACTTTCCTTCATATCTAACTTGTCCTTTTTATCTCCGGCTCTGAAAGAAGATACAGAATAAAGTGAGTTTGACTGAGCACAGAAAACGTCCTCATTGTCATTTTCAGGATGTTGCACATTATTAGTAAAATGCCCTTCAGTTTGTGATGCCCAAAATATACGTGGTTTTGTTTGTTCCAGAGAACCTGCCACATATTTGCAAGCGGCGTCACATTTCTGAATGGATGCATGGATACACACTTACAGCTACTGGTAAAATTAACTGGAACTCACTGCTGAGTTATGACTCCGGTGCAATAGGCTGAAGCACACAAGCAGCAAGTCTACATGAGGAAAGACGTGATTAGGTCCAGGCTTAGTTCACTGGAGAGCAGAATCAAACAGCAGCATGAAAGCATGAAAAAGGTTCTGTGCGCGTTCCTGAGATGTTTGGTGAACAATGGCGCCGCATACCCTCACATTCCACTTCATGCTTTATTGGTTGGGCCTGTCAGTCGTTTTTCTTTTCTCTCCGGCCAGTTAAAGAGCTGTCCCCCTGGCTCCACCAGGGTCGCAACCTGCCCCAGTGCAGTGGTTGCCACGGCGGCGCCAACCCCCCTGCCCCTTTCGACTGTGCAGTCCCAAGTTCATGGCGTCTGGCGTCGGACGAGTGGTTGGAGCGGAGTTTTGGGATTCTTCTGAACTGACTAACCAAGCGCTCGTGCTACAGCTCGTTTAGACATCTTCTGAGAGGCCCGGTCTCCACGCATTTCTGTCATTTGTATTCATCTTGAGCCACAGTGCTGGAAGCAGTGTGAGGGTCAGCATCCTTGCATGTAAACAAGCTCGGACACTCGGCCTCAGAGGAGAAGAGCAGCCTGCAGGTCTGCAGCCCGTTTACTATCCTCCCCTCGCAGAGACCTTAAGGGAGCACATCCTCTCGGGCTAAACATTAGTCCTGCAAACACATGCCCCCCACCCACCCAACACACAACACACTCACACCACATTTTCCCAATATCAAACCAAGTGGATGCTCCCCCCCTTTTAGTTCCCAGTCTGTAAGGCTGCCATTGACAGCAGTGACACAGAAACCCTGCAGGCTGTAAAAGAAAAATAGTCATAGAGTCAAGCCCAGCTTCATTTTTCCCACGGCTACTGGAGTTATATAAAGATTAACTTAAGTACGTGGGCAGAGCACGTCATGCTGCAGCATAGGAAGCTAGCAGCAGTCCCATGAGGCTGCAGGGGTTTCAGCTGACCCCTTGCTGCTCCGGCTCCATGTCCCCCAGTAAATATGTTTGTTCAGATCCCCATTAGCATTGCTGTTGGGGTCCACGTGAAAAAACACAACACACCAAACCTCCTTGGGCTCAAAACTCCAAGAACGGTATGATCTAAGATTATAGTTCCCATGTTTTTGGGCATCTATGTGACCATCTGGTGAAGGGGAAAGTGAAGCAGTGCAGTTCTCACCTCCCTGAGGAACTGCAGGCTCTGCATCTGAAAAATATCTCTAATGTCTCTGACCTCTCAGAACAGTCAGGGGTTTCTTTCAGCGGTTCATCGCTGCCAAACTAGCAGACAGATGGGCTTGTTTGTCCTCCCGGGACGCCTCTAGGTCAGTTATCTGGTTTTCTGTGTAGGCTTTTTGAATACTATGCACCCATAGTAAGATTTCTTTCGTCTTGGTTTTTGTCCGACATCTGGCTCTTATTCAGCATCACAATGTGAGAAATTCAAACTCCCACTCTGTTGGTCTGTTGGCGATACAGTATATCATAATGTTCACAGTGGCCGTGACAGTTGGTATCTCACATTTTGCGATCAAGGCTGTTTGAGTGTGATGACATATTTGGTGCCACACAGGCACGACTGTGGGGTTGTTGTCGCCAGCACTGGAGGGAGGATGAATTCTTTTAACCTTCACACTTGTTTAAGGCTGTTTCATGGAAGTGACTCAGTTCGGTATTAACGGGAAAAAAAAGTTGGCTTTTTTTCCTCCAAGGGCAGTAGAATAATTTATTCCGTCTTCTGAACCAAATAACGGACGGTTGGTGTAGTCTATGGAGCAGCACCTGAACGGCTTGTTATGGGTGAAAGATGCAGTTTCAATTCTGCAACTTAACCCTACAGTAGAAACCACCACACACACTGCGGGAACCTCAGTAATTAAGGGGAACACTTAGGAAATGCAACTTCTGGGTAACTTTTGGGTTGTGTTGCACTTCCGTAAAGTTGGGAGTGGCAGACTGAAACAAGAGGCGGAGACATCCTGACTTTTAGTCCCTAGTTATGGGGTCAAGTTCCAAAAATGATGGATCCAACATTTCCCATGATGCAACTAAATGGCAGAATTCATTAGACCCTCCATGACTGGTAAATGTTCTTCAAACTCCTCCACCTTCAGTTTATAATGCAGACGTCCTGATAAAGCGCCATCGTGTCACCATCGGGGTTAACTTCTCGGCTCTCTGCAGAGCCACAGGTTTCACAGGCGGAGGAGAACGCCCCATGACAACTACTCAGGTTTGTGACATGTAAAATTGGTGAAATGCCTCTTTTGCAGGTCAGGTTGCATTGTGGGTAACATAGGCGCCAGGGTGTGGCAAGAAAGAAGAATGCATGGACTAAAAAACACTATCTCTGGTTCTGCTGCGTTGATTTTGATTGATTTTTCTCACTGAGAGCAAACCTTTAATTAAAAATGGCATGCTGGACCACTAAAAAAAAAAACACAATGCCTCTCTGCCGTAAAATGTCTGCAGAATCACACAAGGGTAGCAAACAGGAGTCTGCATTTTTTTTTTTTTTGTTACAGGAAGGAGACAAAGTGTCAGTAACCAAAGATTCAGAGTGTATGAGGTAATCCTGTGGCGAGCATATTTTCACTCATTTCCTGGCAGTGGAGGGGACCGGTGCGCTCCGGTGGGAAGGTGTTCTTTTGTGCCGTGTAACAGAGCTCACCTCACTGCGGATCCCCTGGGGGCTCCGCTGCCTCTGCACACCCACACCCAGAGAGAGAGAGAGAGAGAGAGAGAGCTCCCTGAGTCACAGGGTGGAACCCTCACACACATAAAGGGCGCTTTGTGCCCCAACCCATGGAGCTGACAACCAACACCAGCGAGCTCCTCACACTGAACACCACTGTTCAGCTAACAGGAGCGCTCATTGAGTGGGCAGACAGCACTTTCATGTACACCCACGCAAAATGTAGCTGCATCTCCATCAATCTCTGTATCAGTGGCTTGTAAATACAGCTGCAAAACCGTAATTGAAATTCGAGACTAAAAGAGAGATTTTTCTTCTTATCCTCAGTGCAGGTGCAGCGACTGTTAAAAGGTCCCGTTTTGCCTTTTGTGCTCTTTTTGAATACAGCCATATCTAACTGGCATCCACGGGCCTGTCTCTCAGTCAAGTATTTCCCCTCTGTGACTGAACAGAGAGGCTGACTTGATTTCTTACCCTCTTGAGGATTGAGCCACGCAGCGGTACTTCAGCAAGCGAGCAGTAAAAAAAATAAATAAATAAAAAAGGGTCTACTTCTTCTACTGAAACCCACCAACTCACCTGCAGGGTCTCCAGCGAGACGACAGCAGCACTGCAATCTTTGCAGCCAAACCTCCTTACTTACATTTAAAGCTGCTATAATCCATATTTTTATGTTAACAGTGCCGAGCGTTTTAGGTCCTTTCGGCCCATTGTTTTGGTTTATCTGCCTGCAATTTCACCGTTTTGGGTCACGTTCACCGCTCTCCTCAGCGCTGTTTCCAGCCTCAGCAGGCAGTTTTATTTCAGTGAAAAGGAACCCCACTGTACGCTACCTGCCCAGAACCGAACGCGGGCCAAGTTAGCGGCTAGCGCAGTCCAGCATTTAGCAGCTGCAGAGTCACATTCTTCTATCAGGAGTTGGTGGAGACTGAAAACAGAGCTAACAAGAGAGTGAATATTGGACTTCCATCCCATTGCAAATAAATGCTACCGTTTCTCCGCATCTGCTGGATGTGCAAATCAACAGCTAGGTAACATGGCCACAGCTGTGTCAACTGTCAATCACAGCTGTCAATCACTGCCCACACGACAGACATCAGAACCTAACAACTGTATTAACCAAGACATATTTTTCAAAATGACCACCAGCACACTTATTGGAGGACCTGAATTTAGTGAGCGAGGCCATTATGACTCATGGTTAAAAACTATTTAACTTAATATTTTCAGAGAGAGGTTGATGCTTTTCGAGGCAGGATTTTTTGTGTTCCACAGTGTGGACTCGTGTCATTGTGACAACCTTCGTTGCCTCGCTCATCTCAGCCCAAACTGCTTCAGTCAAGGTGTAAAATCTAAAGAGCAGTTTAGTTTAAAGCCCATCATCCAATGAACCAGGAACAGGGGACAACTTTCATACTGCGACTTAAGTCAACAGTCGCTCAAATCTGAAAGTTCCTCTCATTCTCACCGTTTCTGCACTTCAACCTCTGTGAGTTTTGTCAGCGTGAGTCCAAGTACAAAGTAATTTATGATGTAAAATTAAAGACAATATTTGTGCTTCTAAATGCAGAGTAACGTAAAACATGTTGTGGTGGACTTGAGGCTTGTTTGTTTACTTGGACATCCCCACAGTATCAGTTTATCATGCGTGAGTGGTATTTCCAGGAATGTTTGTGTGTTGGAGCAGTTTGCTAAAAGGGTCAGTACCAAGGGGAATGACTCGTCGCTTACTGTATTTCAGTATTTTCTCATACGGCCATGTTTGTCAATTGTCTCTAGTTTGTCTCTTCTTCCTTATACTTTTGAAACTTTTTCGGATAAAGGATTTCTGATGCTCGTATCTTTTCAAGGCCTCAGAGTATCTGACCATCAGAGTGCCGGGCTGCGTCCCAGGAGGGAGAGTCCATTACATGACACACTACAAGGCTGCGTGCTTGGATGCAATTATACAGCAGCTATTTTACCAACCCCCTCCGAGCACAGATTTAATGTAGCTAATGATGA
>JAVQJF010039472.1:0-24253 GCA_036023855.1 Gadopsis marmoratus | reverse complement strand
GCATACCTGTGGTGTTTCTTCTCACTGAAATGTACAGACTGCGCCAAAACAGAGAGGCTAGAGCAGACTGGAGTCCAAAACTGAGGCTAACTCTCACTCTGGCACCAGGATTTGGATTTCTGGTACAGCACGTAGAAGAGCTTTTGGCTTGGGGGAGATGTAGCAGTTTAAAAAAAAAAATCCAAAGAAGACAAAGAAATGAAACAAACGGCAGGAAAAACAACCTCTGCACAAGGATAAAAGAGCTGGGACAAAGCACATTACTCTTCATTTTTGTCGCATCCAGCATGCCGGCAACCATACGGTGGGAAAACAACAAGCCACAGAATTATGATGAATGCAGTCAAAAGGGGAAAGCGGCTGCTAACTCGTAACAAGCTGCATGCATATGATCCTTAAATTTAGTTTCATTCGAGGGAGCAGAGCATTGCGTATTAAATTACTCCAGTTGCCAGATTAATTAAATTTCCTCTGAGATTTCCTCCCACCGCTCGCATTATTTTTGTGTCTGGTGAGACAGTATCAGTTTTGATAACACGTCGTATTTGATTTTACACTTTTCTACAAATATTTCATAATCCACTGTTCAAAATGTTGACCTTTTTAAGGCAGCTACCTCTCCTGACTTGATCTCCTCCCCGTGGCACAGCCAACACCCTGGACTATAACAGGCTCTCAGCGGTGCTCAGGGTTATCATCAGGGCCATGCACCAGTCTCAAGGCTAATATCAATGTCTCAAGGGTGTGCAGATAACCATCATTTGCCTCCATCTAAACCCTCCTGTTGGTCTCCAGAGTAGAGGCTCAGCTGTCTCCTAAAGCCTGTTGTTACTTCGCCCCTTTGCTGTTGTCACAACATGTTCATTACATTGCAGCTTAAGCCCTTAATGACCCCCTTCTAAGACTAAACATGAGGTCAAACAGGGTGTTGCCTGGAGAAAAAGCAGGAGAGGCGACGAGGGATCTAGTTCATAGTCACCCTCTTTACGCCTCTTCGCCTCTAATGAAATTAGCTTGATAACAAATTCTTCCAAGCTGCAGAGAAAATACGTGATGTCTTTCATTTTCATGTTCATTTTATAATTGGAATATCTTTGCAAATAAAAGGCTTCCTCGCCCTCTTACTTCGCCAATAAACAACCTCTCCCTGTCTGTATGGTCTCTGTTCCACTTTACAGCTCTGTAAAACAATGGATAAATGAGCACTAAATTGAGTAAAATCCCATATTTGATAACTCTGCAGTCACTCCATGTTCCACTTACTCATACTTAGCCACCACTTCAGGTAACTGCTGTTGTTTCCCTTCAGAATAAAAACAGCACAAATCTATCCTCGCAACTCAGGTGAAAAGGGCACAAACTCCCTGTACATTTACTGACAGACTGTACAGGATGTCACAGATTTATTTTTAAATAATTTATTATTTTTGCACCCTGAAATAAACAAATTTGTATCATATGTTGCACTAACATTTCCGACCATTTTTGTTGTAAGTTCCAGAGAAACTCATTTTGGGAATCCAAAAGTGTAGTTTGGAGGTGGCAACGATTGCGTGAAAAGTTGATGCAAAGACAAACGAGTAGCCGGGACGGTTGCAACCTCGCCCAGGGTGTCGCGAGTTGAGGCGAAGGCGCGTCTGTGAGTTCCAAATGTTTCCACTTAAGTTAAAGTAACTCTACGTTAAAAACGTACACAGACCAAATGAAAAGGAGAGAAACTGGAGGAAGGAAAGTAACGGAACTGTTCCTGGAGTGTTCAGTCAGAATCTGAGCTGTCTCACACACACGCGGTCAAATTTGATCTCAACAACACCCTGTTCACTGGCCTTTCTGTAGGTAGCCACTGGCCTGTGCAGTTAGCTAGCGAGGTAGTCTGTAAAATCTTTTCACCCTGAATTAATTTAAAATGTAACCTTAATTCTTCTTAAAGCAAATGGTTCATTTTAGGTATCAGAGTGGAAATGGCTCCGTTTTGGTAGCTGTAAAAATGTTAGAAGTGGAGAAGCTTCGTCAGGGCAAATGTGTATCCCTGTGGGCAAGTGCTGCCTGAGAAGACAAGGTCAAGGGAAAAGTTCCCTCCGCCAAAGTTTCAAGTGTTTGTGAGACTGTTTGAGATTGATTGTGGCTTTTGTGGTTCTGTACTGGATGATGTTCAGGTGGAAGGCTGTGCTGAGATTGCATGCATTCTTCCAGTTTTAACATTGTTACGCAGAAGGATCCCTTGGATTTGAGAAAAATGCAAGATCTCCCAACTATTGTGAGGACTGGCTGAGTTTATTCATGAATTCCTGCATTGACTGTTTAGTAGTTAGCGTTATGGCAACTATTTCAATTCAGAGTGGTAGCCATGTAGCTAAATCCAGTAAAAAAAAAAACATTGCTAAAGGGGAAAATACCAAGGCTTCAGCTTTTATTAATCCACAGTGATTATAAGGACTATTGAACTAAGAGGTTTTGTTGCCTTTCAGATCATAACTGGGATGGACAGGGTGACCGGGGCATTTACCCTGAAATAGGCTTTCCCACAATTAGGAGCTCGAAAATCATCCATAAAAACTCTAGACATGGCTGCTCATATTGCTCCTGCTGTCTTGTTGTCTGTGGTGGGAAGACATTTGGTTGCCGCTGTCTAACTCAGTCTCAAATAGTGTCAATTTATTTCTTGTGTCTGGTCTTTATGGCAGCTGGCTCTGCTGCTGCCAGCTCTGTGGTGCTGAGTTCAGCAGAGAGACGCGCTAGCTAAGCTCCGGGCTGGGTGTGATTTTTGTATGTGTTTGCGTGGTTTTCCACTGAAGTCCAAATGAAATGATTGATGGCTGTGAAGGCCCAGCGTAGGGCCAGGGCTTGTTCTGCAGCCCACAGGCTTCAGAGTATGATTAACTTGTTTACGCAGACAAAAGAACGGGATTGGGTATAGGCGGCTGTAGAGACATGGCGTTTGGACAGAGGAGAAGATGAACAGAACGTGTGGATTCCAATCATCACTCCTCCCTTTGGAGAAAGCACCATTTTGGAAAGTAAAGCAGGAAAATCTTGTTTGGCAGTTCTGTGGATCGACAAAGGGAACATCTAGAATTTTTAAATTACCACTCCCATGACAAGTCAGCTTAAATAAAGGGGAGACTTATAAACTATGTCAAAATATCAAACTCTAATGATGACATTCAGCTTCAGTTGTTAGGAGTTGTTAGGTGTGCTATCCCAGGCCGAGGCCCTCGATGCAGAGCGTTGTCTTGTGGTCTGGGGGTTTGCAGATGAGATAAACCAAAGTCTGCATCATAGCCCACAAAATAGGCTTCACAGCTGCCAATCACATTTTTCCAGTCAGTGTGACGTAGATCTTCTTCTCTTGTCTTCTAGAGGATTAACAGCCCTAAACATAAAATGTTCTCACCATTTGCAGACTCAGGGTTGGACCCTGGTAGGCATTTCTCTTCCTGTGATGGCAACACTGACAGGAATATGGTCTCTCGTTACAGAAGAACATCAAATGAGTATCCCAGCCTTTGTATGACTAAATCCCCCGAAAACTGTACTACTACTATTATACTGCTGCTTGCAATGTTATTTATAGAGTTCTTTATGATGAACTTGCATCCCAGTGAGGTTTTAAAAATAGCCCTGTATGTCCTTTATTCCACTCCAAATATAACTCCTTGGAGATTTATCGTAATGTCCTTGGGCATTTCCTAATGCAGATAAGAATCCTGCGCTGGTTTAAGGAAGATAAGAAATACCTTAGAGCACCTGCTCCTGGGGTGGAAAAAAAACAAACAAAACACCTGTGTGTTTTCTGAATAGCCTTCCGTACCTGTTAACATTACACTCCCTTCTCCCATCCCCAGCCACAATTAGCTCACCTTACAGTATAAAAGTCCTTCTTGGCCTGCTGGTCAAGGCAGCAGATGTTACGTAGGCCTGTTCACGCAGACATGCTTGATCCAAGATGATTGGCCGTAATTACAGGCTGTAAGCTGATAGTGGGGGAATAGGCAGCCCATTGAGATGTCAGTCCTGCCAGTGTTTATGAATGCATTCAGGCACTGTCACGGGTACAGCCTCGGCAGCACGAGGGTAGAGTGAGCGGAGGTAGCTGCGATTTCAATAGGAACACCTGGGCATGTGGACTGAGTTAAACAGTGAAAGGTTTGTAAGTGTGTGTGTGAGTGTGTGTGTGTTTGTGTTGCAGGGGGGGGGACAATGTTACAGCTGGTGTTTGTTAGGAAACCTATTTTGGAAATTTCTGAATTTCTCAGGCACCATTTCAACAAATTTGAGGTGTGTGTTTCCACCAGGCGCGCATATTCACACATTTGTTTATGCCTTGAATTTAAAAGTAATAATTTAGTCATTGCTGAGAGCTGGAAGAGAGGACCAATAGCACTCATGTCTGTATGCTAAGTATGAAACTGCAGCCAGCAACTGATTAGCTTAGCTTAGCATAGAACCTAGAAGTAGGAGGGCGCAGCTAGCCTGCTTCTGTCCAAAGGTGGCGTATCCACCTATCGGCACCTCTAAAGCTATAATTAACATTATATCTTGTTTGTTTAATCCATAAAGCCCTGTAAAGTCACAATTTGTTGTTTTATATGAATCAAACAAATTAGATGTTGCGTGTTACGTATTAAGCTTTAGAGGTGCTGGTAGGTGTTTTTGTTACCTTCTGAACAGAGCCAGGCTAGATGTTTCCCAACGCTTCTAGCCCTTATGCTAAGCTAAGCTAACCGTCTCCTAGCTGTAGCTTCATATTGAACAGACAGACATGACAGCGGCATCGATCTTCTCATCTAGAGAAGATTTCTTAGATGATTTCCAGAAAGAAGTCAAACAAGCATGTTCACCAACATGTCAAACTATTCCTTTAACTGCTCGTCTGTGAAAGTTGTACTTGAATAAAGTGTCTCTTAAACTATGAGTTGTGCTTGCGTCTGGTGTGTCCCAACATGACCAGAAATGTAATTTACTTTAATGAGCTTTGGTCGCAGTAGAGAAGAAAGTTTGAAACCTGCTGTGGAGTCGGGGTGGGCGTCAGCTATTTGTCGTCAGCTCACCGAGTGAATCACAGGCTTGTTGAACTGTCCCTTTAGACTCAAACAGAACAAATTCAAGCAAATTCGACTTCTGCGACTTTGCCAGTGTGGAAGAAAAGGAGAGAAACTAGGGAGTTAGAGGACAGAGAGAAAATGTCAAAGAGGAGGAGAAAATCAGAGAGCTGCATGTGGGGAGGCACCTAATTGTCTACTGCAGCATGTAATGACAAGCTTACTTCACATCAATCTTTCATTATTAAGAGCTATTTCTGTCTTGATGCAGAAGGCCTACAGCTTCATCCTCAGGATGGCGCTGAATTAGGCGAGAGACACTGGTCTGTCCGCATTATAAACAGGAGGAAAACAAGGACACAAAAGAGGATTAATGCAAAGTGTTGCAGCTAAACTAAAGCTGAGGAGGTTTGTTAGTATATCTTAAAAAAAAAGAAAAGGAAAGCATATTGTACTAAGATTAGATTTGGCAGGGGAAACTTAATCCATTTTACGCTGGAGGATGTTGAGTCAGTATCGTCTCATAAAATGTTTTATGCCGACATGATCAGAAACCAATGTGATCTCAAGAAATGATGCAAATCACACTGTAGATTAAACATTACACTAAGTCAAATGTTGACACATGTACACACAGCATCTGCAATCCTCCAGCGATCTGATCACACTGATGTGTGCCTGCAGTATTAAGAATAGCAACTTAAGACTGGTATTTATATTGCACGAAGAAATGCCAGCCTCTGCCTGCCTTTGTTTTAATGGTCACCATTAGTTCACAGTATCAAGTCAACTTGTAATGCATTTCAGCTGTTTCTCACGGCATGTTACCTTTGAGAACGCTGCCCCCTAGCTTTGAATACTATATAGCAACCTATCCACTCCTGGGTGTAAGCCTCAGAGAACTCTGCTGCTACGGAACAAATATGATAGATGACATGAGGAGAGGGGAAGCTTAAGTGAAACTTTTAATTAAAAGGCATTGCTTCATTTTGCATGTATTGCATACTGCGCTGGAGCCATCCGACAGCTATTAGCGTGAAGCAGTGAAACATTGAAATGGCCGTGAACGGTTGAGACTGAGCGAGCTGGGCACTGTGCCAAGGCAGGTCGGATAGAGAGAGAGAGAGAGAGAGAGAGAGAGAGAGAGACGTCTGTGTGGATTTCACTCATCTCCATCCTTCTAATAACCCCACTGGATAAAATATGCTTTGAGTGGAGATGATTACCTCTTTATCACTGTTCTCTATATTTATCCCCCCACTCTCTTCCCTTCTCTCTCCCTCTCTCCCGCTCATCCTCTCTCTGTGCTCAGGAAACATAAGCCTCAGTCTCAGTGATGCTGAAGAGATTAGCACTTTGAACTCGTGTGGCTTCATCTAAACTTGAGCACGTCCTTAACTTTTAAAGGTAAAGCGCGTCGGATGACACAGAAGTTTGCTTCAGCCCGCAAGAAATGGTAGAGTGTCTGAGAGCCAAAGACAAATAGGGATGTTTGATCCGATTCTTTTCAGCGGCTCTTTGGTGCAAACAAAGGGAACTGAGTCGTACTTGGTGAGAGCCCTTCTTTGCATCGTTGTGCCCAAATTTCAGTACCTGAAGTAAATCCACTCCTCTTCACCTGAAGCAGAGAGTCACATTATTGCATGAATTGCGTTCAAGGCAAGGCAACGTCATTTACATATCACTTTCATACAGAGGGTCAAATCAAAGTAGAGGGACGTGGTGTCACATTGTGTAATGTTTACAATGCAGATCGTTGACATTAGGTCTGGCAATACAATAATTTAGTGCTGATAAACTCTGTCCACACATGCCGAAGGAAATTATATTGGTGGGATGTCTAGGTTTGAATCTGATCCAAATCTTACCCCATCATTATCCTAGTGATTATTTTGCAGATAAACGTTGTAACCCCCGCCCCCTAAAAAAAAGAATAAGGGACCGTCTCTCAGAAAGGGAGGCTTCCTTCAAAGCTGGAACTTTGTTCAGAGAGATTCAAAATCACAGTGACATATGTAATAATAAGTTCATCAAAATCCAGCCCTGCAACATGACCCTGTTTAACAGGAGGGCGTGTGGTTCACTCCATTCATCTGGGCAGACAGTGCTGCAAAACAAAAAACAATGAAATATGATTGTTCATTTAATATTTGTTTTTAGCAATCTTCCATCCAAGTGCAGTGATCTTCTTGTAGTCACCGTGCGGCTGCCAAGAATCCTGGATGACACCGTACTTCAACAACATGGGTTATAGATACACCTTTTCTTACCTCCAGGCAGTCGATGCGGACTAAACATTTCCCTTTGCACAAGCGTGCAACCCCGTGACTTTACAGAAAATCTCATGTTGCTCCTTTGCTGCACACTGTGCTCTGCGGCCGTGCAGCGCTATGCTGGCCCGAGATCCCCATTGTATGTGCAGGTCGTCGAGCAAAGACTGTTTTCCCAGCTGTCTCAGGCACGCCAGGCATGAGAAAACGACGGAGGAGTGACGGATCCCTATCCCTGAGGATTAGTATGCAGAAGACATCCTGGTGTTGAGCAGGAGCGGATTTAAAAGCACTTTGCTGATAATAATGCAACTCTGAAGTTGGCGGACAGGGGAGGAGGACTCAAAGGACGAGACCCTTTGGGAAGAGAGAAGCAGAGGGGGGGAAAAGAGCACTGCTGGAGAAAAGAAAGCACAGCCTCATCCCTGCACTCTTTGAACTAGGAACCACCTGCTCTTTCTTAAAACAACTTGTCTGGCTTTTTATTATTTTGCTTCTCACCACTGTAACATATGGAGAAATGTTTCATGTGTTGCTCGGAGGAATTTTGTGGATGTTTTTTTTTATTTTAATGTGGTCATATTCCCCATGTTGAAGCTCTACATTAAAGTGTGTTATGACATGTGAAATGTCCCATCATATAGTCTGTGCGTTTGAGATATTCTTAGCATTTTATTTGGCACTTTGGGAAGCAGGTAATTGCTGTTACTAAGTGTATTTAAGTGTACTTTTGGGAGAAATGCCTCTGCATGAACACAAATATGTAGATGTGATCTTTCTGTTACTGTCACATACAGTTTATAAAGTAGAGGAGGAATCATTTTGGTGTGAGGAAAGAACTGTCATAGGAAAGAACCAGGACTCAAATATATTCATACAGTTATCAGCCTACATTACATGGATTTATTCAAATCAAACCTGCATTATCTGCATCAACAAAGTCCTCAGCTTCTTTTCCAACTTTAATTTTTAATGCCAGCCCCACATTCATTTTAATATTTCAAGGAACTCTTCCATTGAAAAGGAAAGTTGAACACAGTGCCTCACAAAGTTTGTTTTCAAAGTGCTGTGTTGTGGGTGTCTAGACATCTCAATCAACAACGATATGGAGGCTGTCAGTAAGAGATATGTTCATCCATTGCATTCATCTCAGCAGGCATCAAAGGCCCCCGACAGCAGCCTCCGTCACGCCACAGGTGGAGGATACGCTGTGAAATGGCACCATTGTCATCTCCCCACAAACCATCTGCCTCACTTTCTCCAACCCCCGCTTCCACTGCCACTTGTTGTCATCACAGAGCAGCCACAATGGGCTGTCACCTTGTAATGAACCCTGAGGGTGCAAGGCACTGATTTAAAGTCCCATTACCGTCACTATACAGAGGGACTGTAGGAATGATGGCCGAGGTGCGGCGGTTTGCTGGCTCCGAGCACAGATGGTGCTTTTTCACACAGTAAATGTTACTGGCTAAACTGTGCCGAGACTGTTGAGACAATGAAGGTGAAGGCGAGTGCCGCGACAGATCGGTGCTCTTGCGTTTCTCATTCGTGCTCCTTCTGGTCACTAAACCTCTTCAGGAATCTGTTCTGACGAGTTACTTCTGAAGAAATCAGGCTGCAATATCCTGCACCACTGGGGTGGAAAATGAAAAAGCAGGCGTTCAAATTAATACTTCGCAGAGCATCTATTAAAAATGCAGGTATGTCGTCGACATGCACAGACCCTTTTGTAGCGATGAAAGAAAAAGGAACACGACTTCTGTTCTGGCCGATTGTGTTGACTCTTGTTGCTCAAGCTGCCCCGTGTCTTTGCTTTCTCCATGTGAGCTGTGTTTGAAAAGGCAGCGAGCAGCATGAGGCCACAGCAACTGTGTCCGCTCACATCCCGTGGCTCTCTTCATTTCTCCGTGCTGCCATTATGGCAGGTCGGGGGGTGAAGGGGCGCCTCGGTGGCAAAGCATGCTGGTATACATGGACTGTGAGTCACTCTCCCGCATGGCGCTCGCAGCCCTTGAGGGGCGACGGTACTTGTTGCTAGGGTACGCTGGCAGCTGCCTCAGCGCTGCGTGGTAACCAACCTATGGGGGCATTAGTTCTGGTCAGGCCGCTGTAGGATGTTATTGAGCACCTGCATTTTAATTCTTCATCTGTATTCAAATGGAGGAGTACTGTGGGCTAGAATGTGTCATTACCATCTATCTTTTAGGTTTTAAACTCTTACACTGAAATTCAAATCCATATCTGCCAGGAAACTGGTTTCGACTTGTGTGCTTGTTTGTTGTAATCACCAAACAGAAGAACTAACTAGCACCCCCGATACTGGTGCTTTTTGGTGGGCATGTATTTCTGGTACTAACTGATGTTTGTACATGTTGCTCATTGTTCATAAACTTAATTGGTTGAATCTCAGCAGCCTTACAGGCCTTTGCTTAGCCCCGTCTGTGATTACAGCGCTCCATGTTGTGATTTGAATCACGGAGTAACGTACAGAGTGCTCATGTCGCAGGACTACCCAGGGCTGTGCATTTTGAATTTTTTGACCCGTGTAAGAAAGACAGCTAATGGAAACTGGAATCCCTCCTCTGTGTGATGCAGTGCGAACAACAACGCAGAGTGTGCAGCAGCTGTCAATGACTCGGCAAGTGTTGAAATAACATGCACCGACAGTCACGTGTGGTGGTATTTCGTGTTTAATTATATTTACAACATGGTTAAGGTTAGGGAAAGAATGTGGTCATGGTAAATAATAAATATACTGTACACACTAATTTACAGTCTGAGGTGATATCGCCATTCTGTGGCAACCTGCAGTGGAAAGCAGGAAGGCCAATCACATTAACTCAAGTACTGAACTTAAATGCAAGTTTGATGTACTTGTAATTTACTTGAGTACATCCATTTTATGCTGTTGTACTCCTACTCCGCTACAATTCAGAGGTAAATGTTGTACTTTTTACTCCGCTACATTTATTTGATACCTTTAGTTTAACTTTATAGATTCAGATTAATACAAACTATAATCAACAATTCAATTAGGATGTGTTATTGTCAATAAAGATAAGACTTTATTGATCCCTTTGTGAGATTCCCAAGCTACCCTTCAGTATACAGTATATAGTGACAAATTAGCCCCACATTACCGCATAACTAACTCTAATTCAGCAATATACATTATTCTGAAATGGCCATTCTACATAATGAGTACTTTAACCTTTTGTACTTTGTATAGTTTGATGCTAATACTTTTGTTCTTTTACTTAAGTACAATTTTGAATGCAGGACCTTTACTTGTAACAGTGGATTTCTACAGTGTGTTATTGTAAAATATCTGTGTTCTGCTTCCCCCACTGCTGTAATCAGTGCTAACATTAGCAAGCTAGGCTAACTACCGTTCATGTTCCAAGTGGAACACAAACCTAACAGCACAAAGGTCCTCCCAAATTCTGCATGTTATAAAGAGACATATTTAAATGGCTAATAGTTAACAGTTTATGCTATTTGGACCTATTGTAAAGATGAAAAAACATATTGTATGTTATTCTACATATCATGTTCTCCAGCCAGTAGCACAACATAGAAGTAATCGGTGTGTCTCCTAGCAACGCTAGCTCTCAGTTGTCAATCGCTGCAATGGGAAAAACCCACCCAGAGGTTTAGATGCTCCAAAAATATATCCAAAAGAACATTATTTAAGCCTCTGTTGAGGAACTGAAAACTACACACAATAGCTGCAGTGTCGTAATAGTTCTGATTTCCTCACAGAAAAAGTGGGAATTCAAATACAAGTTTGACTGAAACTTGGGGATGTCAGCCCTTCTCTGTGATGGACATGGCTACGTGTGGATTTTCAAACAAAAACAGCCACGGATTACAGATGCTGAGCTTGTCACATCACTCACCCTCCAGGATGAAGAAACATTTGGATCAAACACAATCTCATGTCCCCTTCCCGCTCAGCTTTCCCAAGAATCAGTGAAATGACGTGTGGGAATGGTTTGGGAACGATGGGAAAGGTGTTGCATTACACACAGAGAGAGGTCTGCTTGAGGCAGAGTGTCAACACAGATTTGTTCATAAGGTTGATGGTTTACATTTAGCAGGTTGATTAGTATATCTATATCCTCAGAGCTGACAGCTTTTTGTTTCCTTTACCTTTCTGGTTTTACGTGGTTCTCTGGGTGAAACTAGTTGCGTCCTCTGTTTATAAATCCTGCTAACCTGCCAATATTTCACCATTTGCTCCAACAATGTTCCCTCTCTGTTCAGAGCCCCCTTCTTAATCCTCCATGGCTACACGCGGCAATCCACAACACAGTGCTATTAAACAGATCAGACACATCTCAGGCACTTTGCCCTGCCAGAGAAATGCAGATGGACTGAAACCAAATGGCAACTAAACTAGAATTGTTTTTTGTCAAAAAGAAAAAGTAGATCTGTCCCATCACGATCAGGATTTGAGCCAGAAGGTCAAACCAAATGACTTTAAGGCTGCTTTTGACCTCTGGCGTGGCCTTCATGGAGACAAAGTGATCATCTCTGGACAGCAGTACGTGCACACTGCGAATGAGGCTATGAAAAAGATGGTGCATCCTCTACAACACGAGCCAGCTCATCAGGCATGCGGTCCCAGCTGGCATGGAGGGAAAATGAAACACATAAACCCTTCTGATATTAATGACTCTGTCGAGCTGAAAGCCTCTGATGCTATTCACAGATAGGCGCTAAATGTCCCTGAGTACTGACAACACAACATTATATGCATTCATATAAATATCCTCTCATGTCTGCACAAGACTGCCTGTCCTTGAGTTCCCATGAAAATAATAAAGAGGTGGGCCTCTTGTAACTCAATACCGAGATTCTTCCTGCAGTGGTGGCGCCGAGAGATGAAATGAAATCAGAACAAGGTGATGACAATGATGCCACTTGTGGTCGAGTTGGAGACTTAAGGATCCATTCCCCTCATATTTCAACCCCCCTCGCCCCCTCTCCAATCTCCATCGCCCTCCTTTAGCCTCCGCTGGGCACTCCGTAACATTAGAATGCTGGTAATAATAATAATCTAAAACCAAGTTACAAGTGCTTCAAATAGGGCAATCATGGCCATCATAACAGCACTAAATGAAAGACATTAAAAAGGATCAGATTAAAATCTAAAAAACTCACAACTAAAGTAAAATCAAGACAAAACAGTAAATACAAGTGAAAACTACAAGTCCCTGTAGATTCAAAATGTTCACTTCAATTAGGTACTATAATTCGTAGTCATTAAGGATGCAGTTTATTGACTTCTTATGCTGATCTTAGTGATCACATCACCGTTTATCTTTTATCGTTCAAACTGTTTCTCCAGTACAAAACTAGGCCTAAGCAAGCAAAGATTACAAGGTAAATATCCAGCGACCACACACAGCATCTGCAACAGAGTTAATGCAAAGCAATGTTATATGGAAATTACTGACAGTTTAGTGGATTTGCGTAGTTTTTACCCAGCATTTAACTGTTTAGTCACTGCTGAATTGACAATGAGCTCTCGCTTCTGATTGGGTCAGTGACACTTGGGATTCAATATACAAAGTTAAGGATTTTGTCTTAAAGATTCATTCATTCACATAGCTGAAAATCTGAACCTCATAGATAAAAGTTTGTTTTCAACAGATACTGACTAAATAGATAATGAACTCTGCCTGGGGATTTCAGATTACACACAGGCTATTATGGTGCTAATTTTGTATTACCTAGTTTTTATTTGTCACATTCCCCATTCTAGTTTCCCAAAGGATGGTAAATCAGACTGTTTCTGCGGGTTGTCAAGAACATCATTAACATTATGGAAAAACTGTAGTGGAAGACAGAGGCTTAGACGTTGGTCAGGCATCCCCAACAGCCAGGCCCCTAATCAGCTCTTGAGGCGAGCCAAGAGGCTGTCATCTCTGGGGGGTCCCAAACATCCTTTAACGCCCAGATCTGTCACACACCTGCCACTGTCTTTTCTAGGGGCCGAGAGGCAGCTCGAACACTGGATCTGTTCTGATGAGACCAGTTATCGGCCCCTCCTGCAGAACTTCAATAACAGCGTCAGTGTCAGGTTCCCCTTCAGCAGCACACTACACATGGATGTGGGGCAATCAAAGGCCACTCTTTAACATTAGCGGAGATTGGCCTGAATTTAACCCTCGCCTGTCCCTCTCTCAAAAGCCTTTAACAGACTGGAAACTCGCAGCGAGCCAGTGTCCAATTTCTCTGCTAGTTTACCCTTCTGAACTGTGAGGACGGATGGAAGGGTAGCTCAACCTCTTATCGAGGCCTCCAGGGACGGGGAGCGCTGGCGCAGGATAGGCCCGAGAAATCTTTGATTTCTTCACATGCCTGTTCGGAGTTGGCCTTTGTCTTGCCGTCCCCGTTGTTTCCTGTGCAGGAATTCCCCTCAAACAGCAACGGGACTGTGCACCATATTATTACTTATTTGAGACAGAGTGCTAATTAATTTGCAGAATGTTGCGCAGGCTCGTATGTTAAAGCTGGTCTGACAATCTTGTGTTTTTTATTTTAGAAAAGATTAGAAAAACTGGTTGTTAAGGGGCCAATTCATATTTTCTCACATACCTCTGCTGGTGTAACCATTCAGATTGTTTTGGTTCCATTCGCCCAGGATCTGAGATGTCTGTCTCTGAGATGCTCTGCAACCTCCCCAATATGACTGAAGACTTTCGATGCTCTTGATCTGTATGGAGGCGTTGTCATTGTGCATTTTGTTAGTGATTATAAATATTTTGCTGTCACACTCTTGTGTGTGACAGCGCCATGCAAATTTGGGGATTTTGAGTTCAAATGATGACAGGGAAAGTATTAAATTGTATGAGGTTTTGTTTTTTCCCCTGCGGCGTGATTTTGTTTTCACAAGTGGTTTCACTTTTACATACATATATACACACACAGATATATATTATAAATACACACATATATATATATACATACACACACACATAAATGTATACACTGTATATATGTTAGATTTGTCATCTCTGTTTTAAATAAAGACAAGAAATAACAGTAACATATTTTTTCTCTGGTATACTGAATCCATAGAAACACGCTGTCAGCAGTTTTATAGAGAATGTTTCTTTGGACAAAAGTAGTTCCAATGAAAAGTGCTGACACTTTGGTCTGTGGATTATCACAGTGATTTTGGTGCCGCAGTTGGATTTTTTAATGTAATTCTTCGTCACTGTGAATACATACCACTGACAAAAAGCCATTCACCTCCATTGTATCAGGGTGGTAGCACAAATCTCAGAGTCAAAACTATATCTGCATAGCTAGAAATCACTTGGTTGTGAATGACAAAAATATTGTCTGTTGTAAAGTAGACAACCCAACATTTTAAAATACTATATCTGTTCTGAAGACGCTGCTGTTCAGAGTACACTGGCCCTGATCAGACTGTGTGTAATGCAGATTTAGCTCAAATTAGCGCAGATTGGGGGAATGTGAAGGAAATCGTTGTCGCCTGCTGTTGCCCAGATTGTGGTGCCACGGTCAGTCATCAGTGCTCTGCTCTGCCAGTACGACTTGTTGCCCACCAAGCACAACATTCTCCATTAGCTTCAAGCCCACAGACCCGCATTGTTGCGATGTTGTGGCTTTTCTTTCCGAGTATGTACCTGTTTTCTCAGCAAAATGGGAGATGAGATGAGGAATTACTGTGCAATTACTTCGGGATGTTGTACTCACTCTGCCCGACATTTAACAGCACGAGCCAAAGTTAAATTATGGGGGACAGACATAAATAAAATGGTAAACCCAGGCTGGTTGAAGTATTTGAATTGGACTGTTCTGCCCTTTGTGGAACCAAGACCTTTAAGCAACGCTGTCAAATCCCACCTAAGGCCCGCTGCAGATGGCGTAGCAATCCACCCAGGCAATGAATAAAAGAGCAGGTGTTGAGCCCTAATATCCCATGTCTAGGACTATTTCCATTCTAAGGAGACAGCGGCAGCCAAGTCAAACAACAAAACTACACTCAGCATTAGCCACAGTGTAATAGCCACTACTGAAAATGTCAAACAGCGCATTCTCTCCTGTGCAGTTACAAATTATTCCAAGATTTGGGTTTAAAAATCAGATTACTTTCCATTACTGTAACAACTGTTCATTCATACTCACTTTAACCCAATGACCTGCTCTGCCGTTCAGATAAACAAACACCCCTTGCCGTCAGTCACATCACATAGATCAGTACAAGCAGTAATAATTGAACATAAATTGATGTTCTCCTTGGGTTGTGTTCATTGACTTCTGTACAATCAGATAATTCATCTGTTCTCTCTGAGCCCTTAATCCACTTGGCTTTGGTCCAGTGACCGATTGAGTCACACTCAATCCATGTTATTCTAGCGTTTCTCCATGCTAAACGCGGCTTGCCTTCGCAATTACAAAAGTATTTATTTTCTTCAATTCCCCTGATTTGGCTTCACATGCTGGCTTGGCAGAATTTATCCACCACACAGCGTAAGCAGAGGATGTGTATGTACGTGGGCAGGTGTGTTTTTTACTTAAACCCTGTCATTTGTGTATGGTGGTGTTGGAGGGGGGGGGAGTAAAACCAGCGGTACTTTGGTGAATTGGCAGAGAAACCACACAGTCTCCTTTTCAGAGTGCACTTTCACCATCATACAGTAAGTGCACAGGAAGCAGAGACATAATTCATAACTCATTTACAGCCCGTCTCATAAAATCAGGATGACTCAGAATTTATGATGAGCCATTATTCTTATTAGGCTTGTAAAAGACGGCATTAGTCCACGCCAGACATTAGTAAAATTCACTTTACCTAACAAGGGGCAAGCTGAGGTGAGAGAACAGTTATGCTCAATCAAGGTGATGGCAGGGTGCCCAATTTCAACTAGTATGAAGTGTTCTAAAATGATAAATGTGACTAATTGTAGTAGCTCTAGAGGGGAAATGGGAAGTACGGAGCAAAGCAGAGGTTGACATTTTGGGAGGATAAGCATCCAGGCATTTAAATCTGATGTTTGTGTTGTACAGTATGGACAGCTGATTGCGTGCGAAGGAAGACGAGAAGCAACTCATCACTGTGCGTCAAATTAAACTCAAGCCTCTTCCATCCATGAGATAATGGTGCAAGACAAAGTAAAATAAACAAAGTGAAGGAGCTCCGATCCCCGACTCAAATGCCCCACGCAGATCCCGATTCTGCACGGCAGCTTTAGGAAATCCGGCTGTCCCAGGGTGTGTCAAATCCCACACAGAGGACCCGGGAGGAGCGAAGAGCACAGGCCCAGCTTCTTTGATTTTCGCCTCACATGACACGGTTCTCACATGACCTGATAGCTCTGCAGCCTCTGTCAGACAGCTGGGCTGAGCCCGGGCCGTCGAGGGGGAACAGGTGGGAGGAGGCCACCTCATTGGAAGAGGTTTGGGACCAGTAGCTATCTGTGGGGTGCACAAATGAAAAGAACTGTTCCCATGTTGGCAGCACAGAGGAAACCCGAGGGGCTGCAGCCCCAGAAGCTGAGGAGCCACTCGTTTGATTTACACTTCTGATTTACAGTCTGTGTGGATGGAACTAACTCCAGCCATTTTTAAGGTCAAAACATATTTTTGTCCATTATTATCTGGATATGCAAAAAAAACAGATTTAGGCTGGCAGTCTGAACAAGGCCTATGTCCCCTTTTTTCCCCAGAGCTGTTTCCCTGCTGACCCCTCCTGCCCATACATACATCAATATACACTCGTCATTCCACTGCCCCCCATCACTCCTACTGGTTACACGCACATATGCCTCTCACCATCTGCACAACATGCTCATACTACCTTAATCTGTATATATAGTATAACTCATGCACCGTAACCTGTATAATCTGTATATTATAATCTATCTATATATTATTATCTGTAAAATATGCCCATAGCATCCCAAATTCTGTACATTGTCTATAGCTTCCCATTTGTACCTCATGTCTAGAATACATCTTACACATTTATTGCTTCTGCATATATATATATATATATATATAGCTTTATATAGTTTTTCTTTACACATTGTACATTTTCATATAGATACCCACGTTACATCCGTATATAGATATACACTGTACATTATTTGCACTTGCTGTGTATTTCACTTCTGGTTAGATGCCAAACTACATTTTGTTACGCTGTAGATGTACATGTGTAATGACAATAAAGTTGAATCACTGATTGCCACTGTACAGGCAAGAGAGGCTTTAGTTAGGGCTAATAGCTTTACAACTGCTGTGCAATCAATGCTGAATGTTACCATATTTCTACAACAGAGGTGGTGGGTAAAACATCTCCATGATTTTCATGTCATAATTGAAAACAATAATATCAATGCAAAGACATCAGGTTGACGAATCTGCCTTAAGCTAGGAAAAACATTCAAACAGATCCCTTCAGGGAAATGTTAACAACTGCATATTACATTTGAACAAAAGCAATTAATTAGTGTGTTTTGTGTCATACAGCTGTCTAACCGCAGGGCCAGGGTATTAAATTCAGGATGACTGCAGCCATCAAGAGCATAATTTTTACCAAGCAAACGTTGTCTGCTTATAGGGACCTTTTTGTGAGAAATATTCCTTATTAAGTCCCCAAGGGTGCGAACAGCATTAAGGAATATGGATTCCATCCCACTCATGCCATCATCAAATCCACTAAGAATCAAATTAACATCTGTTGTTGTTTTACTTCACTTTGCCACTGACATAAAAGTGTCGTAAAAATTCAGGAGGCCCCCGCTTCAAGCGCACTGATGTAAATATTTTGCTCAAGAAAAGTTAAATTAAGGCAGAGTCGATGCTGCGACATGATCTGTTTTCCCACTGACAGTTTCTTATGGTTTCGTGGTGAGACATCATAGTCCATCATCTCCAGCCGGCACCAACGCTCGATCTCCTCATTGATCACTCAAAGCAAATGGCAATCTCTGACAGCGGGACATAATGCCTCATCCTGCCCAATCCATTAACCCCTATCACAAAGCTCCCACACTGAAGATGGAAAGCGTTGATGTCCCACTGATAGACAGAATAGAGGCAGAATAAAAGAGGAGGAGAGAGACAAGGGTAAAGAATGAAGCCGCCATAAAAAATCCTGCTGCACCGTTCGTCTGATCCTCGAACTACACCACCCCCAGCAATAACCAACCATTTAAAGCAAAGAGTATCAAATTCCCCCTTCCAACACAAGGTATTTGCAGGAAAACTAATAAAAATGCACCAATTTATTAGCACTTGTTAGTCAGGTGTCATCATGTGAGCTAAGTGTAGAACTTTACTCACATGGTGACACCTGATCCAGCTCAAGCCTGGGCGAATAACATATATTCCTAGTAAGAATAGTAAGAAAAAGGTAGAAAAAGACTTATAATTCTAACCAAGTGCACTCACATTTAATGATTTACTCTTACAAATTGCAGTGGTAGAGAGACAAACTAAGATTTCTAACATAATCCAGCTCAAAAAAACGGGCTCATGTACATTTACATTTGTCCAGAAAATTCAGATTTTCTTTTGCACAGCAACGGTTCAGACCACAGTCTTGAAAAACAGCTGCCACGGCTAAACTGAGGTTATAACCAGGCTTTAAATTGGGCAGTGTGTTCCTGGCTTACTGGAAAACGGTAGCACCGGCAGCCACCATGCATGGCGGCATGTTGGGGAGAAGTGAGTGGGTCTTCATTAAAGACAAACCGCAGAGTGGGGAGGGAGGCCTCGTCCTCCCTGTTCTCTCTGGGCTGCGTTGGCTTTGTCAGCCCTTCTTTGTAATTAGAACGGACCTCCTCCTCCCACTGTAATTAACAGCAATAGGATGTGTGCTGTAATTCAGCCTCCTGCTTTGTCATGCTGATGTGTTCCTCTGGCTGGGACTGATGCTGGGTGGGCCGCGTCTCATGCCGCTGCAGTGTGATAATAAGGATCTTTTTAGCCACGCAGTTTTTGTTTTACCCCTTTGTGAATTTAAAATATATATTCTTATTTAATCACATCTGAGAGATCAGTCGGGTGTCATAGATGAGCATTAGGAGCTTGGATATCAACATGAGCATTGCAATGAATGCTTACTAGGCACCTACAATGGGACAAATATTAAGACGTTTGGGAATGTGGTGATAACAACTGTGTGATTACTAATACTTATTACACCTTAAAGTATTTCTTCAAATTACTGAGTAATTATTTAATAATTAGGAAGCACAGTTATATAATTACTGGATAACAAAGTGGGGGAAAAATTGGGTAACCGTGCCAATATTACAATGATGTAGGTTTTGGTATCATGACTTGGTCTGTCATCATTATGTACCGAGAAATTAAAAAGTAAGTATTGTATAGGTACCTCATATGTACGACATATTTACACTGTAATGTGCTGGCTGTAATCTAAAGCGTTACTCATACTGAAGTGACTTATCAGAAGTTTGACCCTGACATTGATTGAAAGCCTCTGCACTCTGTGTCTGACTTGGTTATTGTTAAAAAGTCGTGGTGAGGTCAGAGCAATCCGAGGTCAACGGATGTCATGATCCTGTGGCGCCCTTGTCGCTCTATCACAGGTCTGTTGTTGGTTAAATAGCTCCCAGCTGCACAGAGATTGCAGACGCAGCCCCAGGTCATAGTAGTAAAGAGCTGGCAGCAGGGAGGTTTGATATGAGTGAAGAAGGGTTGTGCCATACATACACTAGCCAAGACATCCATGCAGACAGTGCGTGAGCCACAAGATGCCTATCATACCACTCTCACAGATCCCGTCCAAATGACCAGAAGGGCTGTATCTATTTATTTTCAACTGATGAGTGTGAACAAATGTTCCTCAGCGATTCTCTGCTGACAAGTCAAGACACAGATGGCTGCCGTCAGACGTTCTCTGCATGCATCTTCTGTTTTGATGTGGTCGAGGAAGAGCTGTGATTGCCTAATCCTGTTGAGACGACTACAGGGAGACTCGGGCTGAGGCGTTTGATGCTGCAGGGCCAGATATACCCGGAGGGACATCTTTGTTGATACGAGGTGGGTGTGTTTTATGTGCCCTGGTAGATCTTTACTCTCTGGCTGTCCTTCAGCGAACTCACAATTACAAAACCAACCGCTGAACAATACAGCACCTTCTCTTGCTTCACCCACTCAATCTGATTGGATGATATTTTTAAGTTGTTTGTCCAAAGGTCCTTGGCATATTGAGGAAAGGGGGGAAGAAAGAGAGAGAGATGAGTGGGAAGAAAGATGAGCCGTCATCCAAACACATTTGTGTCAGGAGGTGTCCGATGTGTTGCAGGAATCTATGGGAGCACTTCTGTCTGTCACATGAAGGGGCATCCATCACGAGCCTCAGTCTGTGGCAGGAGAACGCTGGCAGAAGAATTTCAATGCAACACTTGTGCAATACATCACGGCGGACGTCCCTCCACAGGGTGGCGAGGCACGTTCAACACAGCCGCCTCGTATTTTGAGGACCCTCAGTGTTAACATCGGGATGCACCAACACTGCCCTCTCTAATGTTCCAAGACGGCAACAAAGATTAGGGTCAAGGTCTGAGGTCTAAGCAGGATGGGCAAAAACTCGGGAACCTTCAAATGAAGGTGTCCATTATGCTCTATTGGTTAACCTCAAGAAACAGCAGGCACAGGTCAAAGACTGTAAACATCCGCGTTGAAATGCCTTCGTCTAGACAACATAGAATAGTAAAACAGTGGGTGTGGGCATTAACTGGAGGCCCAAAACACAACCTATTTTTGTTCAAGCCAAAGACTGGAAAAGCACTTATCTCTGTAAATGGCACAATATCATTTCCACCGTCCTGCGTTTTTGAGATTTTATTACAGCTCAGAGACTCTGGGGTGCTAATTAAAATGGACTTGTGTCCCTTCAATTACCTTTTTTCCCCATAAATCAGAATCTCTGCTATCTTTGTCTTCTTGTATAGAGTCTGTTTTCTCCATTGGTCAACAGAACCAAAGCAGAGCTTAAAGGAGAGTGAATATTGAACTTGGGTTCATCAGGCGGACACAAACATCACTCCAGATGAGTGCTAACGTTGCTCCGTGTCCGTGATGTAAATAGGCAACTGCTTGCTAACACATGAGCTACATGAACTCCATCAGATGATGATAAATCTGTGTTGTGTTTACAGCTTCATCCACTTCCAGAAAACCTTTGAGTTTAACCCCCTGACATTCTCAAAATGCTCTCCGTGACTCGGGCAGAGTAAAGACAAAAACGGAGGCAAGTTGAACCCAAAACAGCTGTGAACCTGTTTAAGTGTACGGATGGTTTTCACAACATCATTGATTTCAAAGCTGCAGCGGTTGTGCAGTTAAAGAGCCTCCGGGCTGAATCTTGACTGTCGCTTGAGATAAAAGCATGTGCTATTAATCTGATCTATCACTAACTTCCAGATCATGAAAAACACCAAGCAGTGTAGAAGCAGTAAATGAGCAATTACCCAACAGCCTTGTTTAGGCAAGGCCTGCATGTGGCCGGCATCACATTTATTAAGCCATTCAAGAATAAAACTGTCAACAGTTTAAAAATCAAATTATCCAAAGAATGACAAGGAAGAAATTACCTAGTAAAAATTTGAGAGATAATCATGTGTAGGCCAAACATGCACAGCAGAGACTAGACAGTGAGACAGCCATTATTATAAATCCTTCAAGTGATCCACATCTTGTGGTCTCATTGATATCTCTTGTGCTTGTTTACACTCGGCGCTAATGGAGTTTTACAAAATGCAACCTCTTCCAGAGCATTGTTCGGCCTGCCGCAGACACAGCACGCCGCCTGGGATGCAGCTGCTTCTTCATCGGATTTGTTTGTTGTTGTTGTTGTTGTACCACTGATGCGATCGGTGCACGGATTGCACTCGTTTGACAGCCCTGCGTGACAAATCCGTCAACGGGGTCAGGTCAAGGCCTAATCTGTGGAATACAACCTGAATTTGTGATTCATTACGCACCTGGGTTTTTGTCCGTGCCACGGGTGAGAGATGATGAAACCCTGACCTGTTTTATTGGTTAATTACGGCCCTGTGCGTCTCCTGCTGATTAGCGTGGCATCATTTGATTCTTTTGATTGATTCTTGTTTCAAAACAAATGACTTTGTCGGAGTTCCATTTGCAACAGAAATACACCAGCACTGAATCAGACGACTGCATTTGTACGGTGATAAGGGCAGGGACACAGAGTGATGAGGGGGGGGTGACAGGAAAGGCGGCTTCCTGTCCAGACAGCGTGGATCGGGTGCGATGTGCTGATGTGGAACATGGCCTGGAGCACATCCCTGCCTCTCCGCACGGCGCCCATTATCTCCCATAGGGTACAAAGCAGCCCTGCTATGGCGAGCATTTCCTGCTTCCTCTCCCGCGGCTGAGCCAGGTACATGTACGAGGCAGTAACATGACTCCCCACTGTAAACCAGCTGGAGAACAGAGGATGGAGGAGAGCATCTCGCTGGATTTAGCGGCCGGAAGCATTGTTAAAGAACAAAGCTAGTCTGTGTTGTGGAGATACCGTGCTACAAGGAGAATGCTCGGTGAAGGTGGGAAGTGCTGGGAAAAATAAAAATGTCATTTTTATAATAAACGTTTGGGCTCCACTGCAGTTTTTCCTCACGTATATGATTCAAGATGACATGCACCATTAAAACGAAAGTAAAGCACATCATGAGGGAAGGTATTATTAAAGTCACCTGGAGGTAAATAGAGAGCCAAGGCGAAACCAGAACGTCCGGGTCAGAAAATCTTATCGAAAATCTCACTGACATTTATATATAGTATGGCCTTAACAGTATGCTGTGTGGTTCACGCTATGTGTTTATATAAGGACAGTGTATCTAAACACATAGAACACATGCCTGTTTTTATCATCCTTTACTAAACACCACTTCCCATAAGCCCTAGACCATTGCGGGTTAAACGTCACAGCTTGACCGAAGAAGCGAGTCGAGGGGCCGCAGTGAGTTCAGACATGTCGTGACAGCAGGAGGTTTAGATGTTGTTAAGCAGATTACAACTTTATAGTTGAAAAGTGACATTAGAAGAGAGTGTTGGTAGATATCATGGCTGAGACTCAAACCAAGTAATATTATTTCTTTTTAACCATGGCCATGATCGCTCCCTGACTTTAGCTGACTGTAATAGGGGCGTTTTTTGGAACAGTCATCTACTGTGTGTCGGCACAGACGAGCAATGCTGCCCTGATGATGGGGGCATCAGATGAGAAACCGATCACATGAATAATTGTATAAGGCATTGGCAACCTGTTTTGTTATTTAGGTTGGAGGACTTGTTGAACACAAACATACATTTAGAGGTGTATTTTCAGCAAGTGTGTTTGTGTATTCCAATTATGCAAAAAGTTTTTCTCCGTTCCCAGGGGCTTCAGGTGACTCAGTTCCACTGTGAAGGCAAAACAAAGAGAATGGGCTGTTTTGCCCAAAAATGCAAAACAGCCACTTTGTTTAAACACTCTGTCGAAAGCGCGTCTCTCCCAAATGCACAGCTTGGGCCCGAACAAAACATTTTTCTTTTCATGCATTTGACACTGCCGTCCGCCTGCTGCTTGGCTCGGCTTAGCTTGATGCATCTGTTTGTGTGTGGTGGGGGAAAGAGAAAAAAAATAAAAAAAAGAAAACACCTGCATATCTCTCTCCCAGCAGAATTGCTCAGAAGTGCTGCCAAGTAGAACCGGACAGATGTGGGGACTGGATCTACAGTAGACAACTGCATCACTCTCCCCACGCATCCCTCTATATAAATCTCTGTCTGTCATGGCTGCTGCAGTTGTCCTCTGAATCCCATTAGTTTTTGTCTGCTGCAAAGGGCATTGAGGAAAGGCATTTGGAGATGAGGGGCGGGTGGGGGGGGGGGGGGGGGGAGTAAAAACGTGAAGACAAA
>JAVQJF010039470.1:0-12575 GCA_036023855.1 Gadopsis marmoratus | reverse complement strand
TTAAACAACACACACACACACACACACACACACACACACACACACACACACACACACACACACACACACACTAATGACTTATATCGATCCAGAAATGTCATCACACCTGAGCCAGTGTGCCAATGGATCCAATATATCCATATTGATCTATTCTAACATCTCCAGTAATACCTGTGATCATTGACCACAGCCTGTATTCACCCACTGTGTTCCATCTGTTAGCTCTGCTATTGGCTGGCAGCTTTCTGCACCATCTCCATCATATTCGGAATTGACTTCGTGCTTTATGGAAGACCTGTTTCGGCCATAAAACACAGTGTTCCCATAATATCCCATAGTAATCTCACAGGTGCAGCAGGTCTGTGGGGAGCGGGGCCTCAACAGGCCTCATGAGTCCTTAATCTGCCGTATTATTATGTCCATGATATTTCATCTCCCTATAGGAATGCATGGTCTGCTGCACAGCGGCTGTGTGTGTTAATAAAGAAAGAAAATGTTCCGATAATAAATGTTATATGTTCTTCTGTTATAGCATGTTATATATGTTGTAGTGCTCCTGCTGCACAGGACCATATGTTTTATCTTCATCATATGGTTTTGTGTAATGTTACTGAGGCTGTCTCTCCTTAGTGTTCACGCTGGCTGTTCTCTTTAATACTCTCCGTCACGTCCCTGCATGCTTGTGTAGTTGTCTACCTTTGTATAGTTTTCCTCCACGGTGCGCAGAAAGCGGCCTTATTGTGTTTATTATGGTGCTATTTACCGAGCAGCAACACAAAGCGTCTGCAGCCATGCTAAATGCTAACGCCATCAATGCTAACACGCTGATGTTAAGCACGCGTAACGTTCACCATCTTAGTTTAGCGTGTTAGCATGCTAGCATTAGCTAGTTAGCAGTAAGCGCAGCGTGCAGCTGAGGCTGATGGGAGCATCTTTACTTCTGCAGGTTTTTGGTCGCAAACATTAACATGTCAACCTGATGGTGGCGCTAGATGAGGATCACCAAAGTCATTACAGTTCATCCTGAGGGGGAACATGAACGATGAACCACATTTCATCACAGTCCATCCCATAAAAGTTGTTCAGATGTTTCAGTCTGGACAGACAGATGGATGTGAACTTGGCTTGAATAAAGACATTTTTAATACAAATTTGACTTTGTCTGAATTTGTGAGCCCTTCAAAATAAGGACTGTGATATTTCAGTGGGATTTAAAATTCAGCATTTAGGGATTCAGTTGCTCGCAGGGTAAAACAGCTGCTGCTGCAGAAACTGAACCAGGCAGGAAATTACAGACATTAAACAAAACAACCCTAGCAGCTAAAAGAGGCTAAAAAGCTGCGTAGAGCTGCAGACATGGTGGTGATTCTCTGGGGATGAACCACGATGTACTTTGACATTGCACAGTGTCATTTGCATCAGTGTCAATCTGAAACTTAATATGGCATTTTCACTTTTTCTAACATTCACACTCGATCAACAGCGCACTGAAAAATGTGGCGATTCTAGCCAACAAGCTGCCATTTCAGTCCATATACTCCATTTTGACAAGATTAGTCTGACATGGACTCTCTGTCTCATAAACAATAAAACAGGAGTGACAGTTTGAGAGCACAAACTGACTGTAATGAATCACGAAATTCACCAAGAAGAGAAACAGAAAGTCAGTTGTTTTCTGATACGTCTCATCACAATGCAGAGATCAGAAATGTCAGAATCATCACTTCAGATGTATTTTGTAGTCATTTCATTCCTCCCCTTGTCCCTGGCGACGGAGAGGATGAGTCTCCACGGACGCAGCCATCCACGCTAGATTGAACCCAGCAGGATCTTCAGCTCTGACTCATCCGCCGCTCACATCCATTCAGCTTTCACGCACTCCATCACACCGACCTCTGCCTGCCTGCAAGGTCGACCAGAGAGGCAGCGCGGGCTTTCATTTGACTTGACAGGTGAAGTCCAACAGGAAACATCTGATTGCATGTTGCCTTTGTTTAACACGCTGTGGGTCTGTTGGCTCTCCCTGTGTGTGAATCACATTTGGCTGCAGCCTCGTCGTCGCGGCCGGGTTGAAAACTTCTAAAATGTCAGCTTTGCAGGAACAAAGAGGAGCAGCTTCGTCGCAGTCTTTGACTCATCCGGCCCTTTCATCACAGCAGGAGGTCGCAGGATTTTCTCAGAGGAGCATGCGATCCAAAGCGAAAACATAAAACCTGTTAAACCGTTAGCTGCCACAACTGAGAAGTGTTTAGTCTCTGTTGTCCTCTGCCATCAGGTGAATATAGTTTGCTTCACGTGCAAAGAGACATGAGACGTGCCGTTTTCCTACGCTGAATGGGAAATGTACCCTGTGCCATACCCCTGGGGCGTGTAGACCACAGACTGCAAAGAAAGATGGCCGCCGCATCGCCTCTTCCTCCCACTGTACAAAATAAAGCCAAAATACCCCGGATACCGGAGCTGCCATCTTGCGCTCGTGACGTTATTTGGAGTCAGAGTCTGCAGCAGTACTGATCGCGGTGCCACCCACACACGCCCGCCCAGACCAATCACAGCATGCTCACTGCTGTCAAGTCATGATGTCACACCCCCTCTTTCTAGCATCAAATAACTCATTAAAACCAAAGTTATCAGAACAATGAACACTTGAACAAACATCAGCGCGATAAGAACGACCTGAAATGACAGAAACATTTTATTAGATTTTTCAGTCTGGCCCATGGAGGAGGCGGGGCTTATGACCTATACTGCACCCAGCCACCAGGGGGCGGTCCAGGTGTTTTGGCTTCACTTTTGGCTAGCTGTCACTCATCTGTACAGTATATACAGTGCATGATGTAAACCATCATTGTTGTTAACATTTTGGGATTACAGTAGGTCATCTTTGGGTGTCGCTCTGGCTTCAGAAGTTTTTTCAACGTGTTACAATTTTGAGCACATACAGTTGAAGGCGACTTATATAAGTATGTTAGCATTTTTTAGCCATGCTAGCTGCACGGCTGTATGGATGGCTCTGTCTGTCTGTCTGCCTGTCTGTCACTTTGGTCCAGACAGAAATATCTCAACATAATCGGATGGATTGACATGAAACTGTGTACATTTTGTACCATTAGGTCAAAATGTTCATTCAGCCAATATGTTGGTTTATGAAAAAAATGCTGGTCAAACATCAGCATGTTAGCATGTTAGCTCAAAGCAACCCTCACGAAGCTACTAGCTTCAATTGTCATTTTTGACAGCTGAACACTGTTTGCAAACATTTTAGCAACTTTAAACCTGTCAATGTGGGGAGGATGACGCGTGGATTGTGAAACGTAGATGGATCTTTGTGATACTGATTTGGTCTTTTCTCTCTCATCGACTCAAACCTCCAGATGGCAAAGGCAGACCAGCGTTTCGGCCAGCGGGACGGCTCCGACCAGAACTTTGACTACATGTTCAAGCTGCTCATCATCGGGAACAGCAGCGTCGGGAAAACGTCCTTCCTGTTCCGCTATGCCGACGACTCCTTCAGCAACTCTTTCGTCAGCACAGTGGGCATCGACTTCAAGGTGAAGACGGTATATCGCAATGACAAGAGGATCAAGCTGCAGATCTGGGTGAGGATGGGTTTAGTGTGTTTGTCTCAGAGTCATGCAACGCTACGCCAGTCAGTGGCAATAAAATCTGAATTTACTGTTGACTTCACAGAGTGTTTAACATGCACGGAACGATTTCTGACATGAGATGTTGTTGAATGCTAACAGATAATTATTTTGTCTTAGAAAAATGAGGAGGTGCTTCGGCCCTGATCAGACACCTTCAGATACTCAGTTCATCTCAAGCACATTTAATATACTGTAGCACAACATTTAATATACTGTAACACAACATTTAATATAACAAACTGCAACACGTCGAGGAGCAGAGTGATCTAGTGTAACAGGATGTTCTGCTCTCAGTCAACAACAAGCTGCTGGGAGAAAGGAAAAGACAGGCACATAGACGTCTGGGCTACAGCTTGTATCATCAGTGGCGATGCTGTTGCCATGGAAGCAGCTTTTCACGCTCACTCACTCTCTCGCCGACACACACGCACACACACATTTATGCACCACACACACTAACAGTGCTGTATTCAGTGGCAATTAAAGAGACCTCTTGGGGCAAAGAGCTTGATACCGAGCAGGGGACAGAGCAGCCTGGAGGGGGGGTGAAAAGGTGTGGGAGGATGAGCGACAGTGCCGTAAGAAGAGCTAATCAGAGCCGATTGATTCAAAGTGAAAGCACAGTGATGCACACACATAAGCAATCACACAGACATATGTAAGACCTGAATTAAGCAGTGCTACAGTGTGCTAACGTTAGCATTTCAGTGCCTTTAGCTTAGCCATAGGCCCGCCATCGAAGCCTGGTGGGACTTGTCTGTCCACTACAGAGTAAAGATACTCTTTAATGTTATGGTATGGAGATGTAAGAACCCTCCAAGAGAAAATGCGATCAAGGCTAGTTGACAAGGCGGGGTTACCAACTGGGCCAAGTGGACAACTGCAACCCGAGGGCTCACTGCATGTCAACTGGCTGCGTGTTTGAGGGAATTTGCACCAAACCTAAGTTTAGTATCAACAAATTCAACATCTGGTGGAAAGACTGAAAGCAGAAGAGTTTTAAGCACGAATGCAGGGACGTCTTCCTCTGTGGAAATCAAACACACGTTTCTCTCTGCTTTCAACTAAACGGTCACTGCTGAGGCTCTGCTTATCACCCTCCATGATTAATGTCGCTGCTGCACACACACACACACACACACACACTCACACACACACACACACACATGATCACACTGCACATCTAATCCCAATTAATTAATGCACTAATTGCACGCTCGCTATATCCCACAAGAAAAAGAAGGAGCAAACCAGTGATTGTTGAATGAGAGTGCAGAGGAAGCGAAGCACAAAAGAGCTAAATTTAGCAGAATGGCCGCTCGCAGACCCCAGCTGTAGTGGTGTGAGGATGGGATGGTGGAGGACGGCTGCTGAACGTGAAAGTCACACTGAGGCTCAGCTGGTTTGTTGCAGTCGAACTGCGATCTGCGGCGACTGCTGCGGCTTGATCTGTGAATCAGATAAGACGGCGAAGAGGAGATGAGGCTGAAACGAGTCCAGAGAAAGTCTTGAGAACTGATTAGCTGCACAAAATCCAAAGTGTCCCTTAAAAGTACTATATTTAGCAGTTTACATGTATTAATCACTTTGTATTGCTAATGTGTGACTTAAAAAATTAGACCTTCCTGACTGAGTTCTATGTAAAGGATTCGGGACGTTTTTTTCCGGGAAAATCCTCAGGATGTGTCGTCCACGTAGCTTGCTAGCTAATGCGGACAAATTACTAGCTATCTAATGTAGAAAAATACTGTCTTGAGTGGAAGCAACCAACGGCAGGTCCATGCAGCGTAGCTAAGTTACAGCTACCCAAGTTAAGCTACAGCTACAGCCGTAAGCCAACCTAAGGCTAGCCAGCTAACGTAGCTGCGCGTCATGGATGTGGTGTCGGTTGATTCGTAAACTTCGTAATTTGCAAGCAGGAAGCTAGATAGCATCACGGAGCCAATATTAGCATATTACTGACATGATAACCTCCTCACGATATCTCAACTACACGAAGAATAAACCCGGGCACACAACGCCGTTAATATGAGTCTAATTTTTTTAACAATGAAAAATGTGTTATTCTTTCACCATACGATAAGCCAAACTCCAACAAAATAATTACTGATTCACTGTTATTGTTGTTGCAAAACGCCTCACATAACAGTGGATATATTTTGGGTTTGCCAGTAGAGCTCACAGACAGCGCCTGCCAAAGCTCTGCCATCCCATGGCTACAGTCATAATCCCAGCTACAGTCTGCCTCTGCTGCAGCAGCAGTCCGTGAGAGCGCTAGGTTAAAAAGCTCTGTTAATTATCTGTCTAGCTGCAGTAATAAAGACTTGATGTGACGACCAGTGGAGGTCGACTACATAAGTATACATACCACACTGTATTATAATTCAGCTCAGCCGTTCTCTGTGGATCAGAGAGGATGCAAAAGGCTGTGATCGCCATGCCAACTGCCATTAGCTCCGGGAAATAAAGGTCCCATTCCTTTTCTTCTTGCTGGCTGTTCACCTGGAGTTCATCACGACGAAATCATTGTCATTGTAAAATCCTGTCTCAGAGTGTTATAAACCTCAGTGCAGGGTTTTGGTGTCTGAAAAACCCTCAAATTCATGAATCTGTTACTCAGACTGGACTTCCTGGATCGGACCCGAAGCAGCCCAACACACCAACGCAGCCCTGTGCGTTATTTTTATTCCACAGATGAGAAAAGGAACTGAAGCAGTGGCCATTTATGTCTGCAGCTATCGATGACGATGATACATCCACCATGTACAGGCAGGGAGAGGGATGGATGCAGACTGCAGATGATGGTTCATTAGTCTCTTTCAGTGTTCTAGCAGTCAGCGAGCTGCAGAGTCGACTAATGACAGACTGATGATGAAGGTGTTACACTGTAGATGGAGCTTCAGTATAAAAACACATTCAACACATTGCTGTGTGCTCTTGTGCGGCGAGAACAGGTGTGTGTGTGTGTTGTCTTTACATTATGTATGGAAAGTGAGGTTAGGTTTTTTGTGCCGCAGCGTTTCATGAAGAAAATTGATGCTTTCAAAATGATGGCGACAGTCTGACCGGCAGTCTTATAAACGCTTGCGTCTCCATGGAAACAGCAATTGCACTATAAGTCAAATCAAACGGTCTGGTCTTGGTGCCAGAATATAACACATAATATCCCAGCTTAGTATGTTGGGATTTGGGCTCACCTCTGCCCACTGCAAACAGGAAACGATGTCAAAGAGTTTAAACGCGTCGCAATATTGGACGACCAGCTGGCTGATTGGCAATTTGGTCCAGAGCAAAAACATAAAACCGCCAGACAGATTTCCGTTATATTTGCTGTGGGGACATAACTGAATAATTGAAACAGCCATGCATACATATCTGAGTAACCACCCCCCCCCGTGCACATCTGGCTGCATGCAGCCGGAGAAACAGGGTTTCAGCTTCAGGATCCCTGGTATTTCCTGTAGCCCCTCCATCACCACAATATCTCCACTGGTACACAAGAAATATCAGTCTCTAAAGGCCATTAAATTTGCTGAGCACAGTCCTGCTCCCCAGAGGATAAAGTCTCTCCATTTTGGACACTCTGGAATTTGTCCTATAGTGCCACCTTCAGACCAAACCTTGCACACATGGAAAACTAATTTTCATGCCACTTTCTCTGGTGTTGGGTCTCTAGAGGATGAACCTTATATCTTGTCCTTGTCAGTAACAGTCCAGTGGTTTTGAGTTTCATTACTGAGTAAAGCAGATGTGTGACTGGCCGTTTGTTTTTGTTTCCAGGACACAGCGGGGCAGGAGCGTTACCGCACCATCACCACGGCCTACTACCGCGGCGCCATGGGCTTCATCCTCATGTACGACATCACCAACGAGGAGTCCTTCAACGCCGTTCAGGACTGGTACGCGAATGCTTAGAAGCTAGCCTGTATTCTTCTGTGTGTTTGATGCTCAAATAAAGTGTTTAAAATGTGCTTTCAGGGCCACTCAGATTAAGACGTATTCATGGGACAACGCCCAGGTGATCATGGTGGGCAACAAGTGCGACATGGACGAGGAGAGGGTCGTACCTCCAGAGAAAGGAAAACACCTCGCCGACCAGTTGGGTGAGATGTTGCTGCTACTAAAACGCACCGAGTTGATTAAAAAAATTAAAAGAGTAGAGGTACAAGCTGCTCTTCCCGTGGAAAAATCTCAAAGATCCACTTTAAGACACAAGGATGGGATTTAAAAGACAGGCGGAGCAGCCAGTTCACAGAGCAACAGCAGGTCAGAGTGGCTGTAATTGTTTCTGGGGTCGGGGTGAAAAATGACCCACGTATGAGCTCCGGTGGGCAGGAAATGTTAAAATCACCACACCTTTCCTACAGATATAACACCAGCCCGAATGAGGCTTTAGTCGGACCATGGGAGACTCCTGTGTTTCTATTTTGAGAATCTATTTTGAGAATCTATTTTCTATTTTGAGAAAGTAGTTATAAAACCAGTGACTCCTCACATTTGTCACTCTAAAGTTTGCAGCGCATCAAACCTTCATGGTATTACAATATATTCATCTGTACTGTGAGAAAGAGCAGCAGAACCTGAGGTGTGTGTACTGAGGAACACCTAAATACTATAAATGTATCGCCTAGCCCAAGGCCAAAGGCCAAATGAGTTGTTTTAATTAAGAATGCACTGTACTGGTCCTTACCTACTGCTGGCAGCTATTTTTTTAAGCCTTTAATAAATGTACACACTGCAGGCTCGACTGAAATAAGAGTCGGCTTAAACCTTTTCCACCGTTCAGGCAGCAAAGTGAGCAGCTGCATGTGGATCCCAGGCTACAAATGGATATTTGTGAAGTGGGAAGAACAGTCTGAATTCAGCAAACACACCTTGAGATGCTCAAATAGATGAAACCACACCCAACGAAAGTCAGAAAGCAATCTTTAAAAGCTTTAAAAGATAGAGCTGCAGATGTTTCCAAACCTTTTGGCTTTAAAACAAAGCATGGGGGAGCGAAATTGCAGTAATCAAAAATAAATGAATGTGCCAATATATGCACCAAAAATATCAAAAGTAAATGTAGGAATTCATTAATTGATCAAATGCGACATAAAATAAATTTTCTGTATTTTTTTCTGTTTAAACCTTTGCATATACTGTAAATTCCCCTATTTATTTATATTCCACCTTAATTTTCCATTTTATTTATAAAGCAGCAATGTCGGCGTTCAGTTGATCTGCAGGTGAAAGAACATCTAGTTTCCAGGTTAAAGTGTGATTTGTTCTCGTGCTCTAATGGACGAAGGTGGAGCAATGGAGCCTAAACATGCACCAGGTGGAGTACGCGAGGACAGCGATTGGTCAGCTTTGTTTACTTGTGTTTTCTCCTACAAGTAAAGTGAAAGAGCAGTTAAGATATTTGATAGGGGCGACAACATGAAGAAAGTTGAAGGCTTAATTTCTTCTTGTCCCCTGAAAGACAACATGCAGGAATAAGACGAGGCTCTTGCTCTAAACAAGAATCAACTACCAAATACTTACGGGGTATTTAAATTGCTCTTTAATGATGCAGCTCCTGACAGTACTGCGTTGGGTTAAATTGAGTCCATCTGATTCACTTACCTTTGTGAAAACAGATTAAAATTTGACTTCTACTGCACTAAATATACTCCATTTTTGTTCTTCCTCTAAGAAAATGTTTGTGTAGCTAAACCTCCAGTCTTCGTTACGACTGCCGGGACTTTAACGAAGCCGCGTGTATTCACATTAAAGTGATTAACCCTCCTGTTTCCTCCTGCAGGCTTTGAGTACTACGAGGCGAGCGCCAAGGAGAACATCAACGTGCGGCAGGTCTTCGAGCGCCTGGTGGACATCATCTGTGTGAAGATGTCGGAGCGCGTGGACGTGGAGGTGCCGGCGGCCCCCGGCATCAAGACCACCAGACTGACCGACAAGCCCGCCCAGCTACCTCAGAAGTGCTGCTGATCGTCCGTCGCCCCTTCATCCCTCTGCTGTCGCCGCGTCCGCTCGCCCCAAGCTCTCGGGGAAAAAAAGAAGTAAAAAACAGATTTAACTATTGTAACATTCCTCATCACACTCATCTGCTTCGGTCCATGTTTGTGAGCGGTCAATAATCACTTAGGCCTACTAAGATTTCTGCAAACTAACATTTACATAGCCAGTTTCATCCCCTTCCCCTCCTCAAGGTTGGCCTTTACGTAGGCCGAGGAATAAGTGTGGCGCAAAATTGAATTTGGCGTGTTTGAAAAGGTTGTAGAGCCGCTGTTGATTATGCATCGCCGTGAGGGAAGGCTAACTGCGACATAACGCGATGTTGTGATGTTCAAGCTAGATGCAGATGGTCACGAGATGGTAGACGACAGCTGGGTCACACCAGAAAGTGACACAGTCAAGTTCATCCATTGTGACGACGTGCTAGAAGCATGGTGACGTGGGGAATACTTGCAGGGATAATTAGCGAATCAGTGTAGCTGACGAATTAACCGTCAGCTACAGCTCACAACGTCATACCCAAAGTCAGAACAAGCATCCAACTAAACGAAATGGCACGTACAAGACGGGCCATAAGTAGGGTTGGTGCAGCAGCCGGCTTCTGCAGAGACACAGAAAACATAAAGCATTAAAGGAGTAAAAATGTGCGCTGATGATCCAAATCAAGATGTTGCTGATGTGGGTCATCAGCGCAGACACCAACTGGTGTGACTGATTTGAGGCTCGTCGTCCGCCCTTTCCTGTGCAGATTGAGACGCGTGTTCCGAACCTAAACCAGAAACACGCAACCCAACTATTTTGAGACGTTCGGCCGGCTAGCCTTCGCTCACAGCCCCCATCGTGGCTGAATGCGCTGCATCGTTTTGTTTGCACAACCACAGAAATACGCCAAATGTGATTTTGTTCCGCGTGTGATGCTGAACGGAGCTGGCAGCAGGGTCCACAGGTCAGCACAGCACTGCCTCGCCTCTCGACGTGCAGCACGACGAGAAACCTACAACACCACAGCTGCTCATGTTCACAGGTTCACAGGTCACCGAGTCATCCGCCGAAACATCAGATAGGCTGCTTCTCAAATAGCTAGGAATAGTGAGTCCACTCCAATACAATATGCCTATGTCCCACTAACTGTTACTGGCCTTACTTAGTGCTGTTTTTGGCTTGAAATACGCTTTAGGGCTACGCCACCAATGCACAACCCCCAGGCAGGGCTGCAGCCGAAATCATTTGAGTCAAAGACTTTAACAGGAGTGGGTCGAGTCCAAGACTGACACATGACCCATCTGACATTAAACTCTAACGCTTCTCTGGAGTGTGGTTAAACAGCGAGTGCCTCGTGATGTTTTAACAAGGTTCATGTAGATCATTAGTGTTGCTATTGAGTGGAATTAGGGGACAAATCAATGTACAGTAAGTTGAGTATGTGCTGCAACAATAATAACAGCTCTTGTGTTGCACTTTGCTTAACAAACTTTAATACAACACTTTAACATCACTTCTGATGATGGTTTCTGCCATCATTTCCTCCCAGATCTTGTCGTGCTCCCTGCACATCACAGCAGAGGTGTACGAGGCAACCAGAGGTGTTTTCCTCTCTCGCTCTCGTTTCTGATATTTTATAGACTGAAGAATGAGTCGATGAAGCGTACAAAAAAAGGCTAGATTCATTGAGAATGAAAGAAGTTGTTAGTTGCAGCCTTACACCTGGCAAGCACTTGATTTGGTCGGCCACATTGCACACTCTCAAACCTCGACTGCATTTATTTACTGCTGCAATTTGTTTAAATGTGTGACTGAGTAAATGAACAACTCCTCAAACTGGACAAAAAAAAAAAAAAGATCAACAAAAACAAACTCCAGACTGCCAGAGACTCGACCCCAGACTGCCGCCGCCGAGCGCTGCAGCCCTGCTTCATGGTGGCTTACAGCTTTTTCACTGGCCGACACAATCCAACGCCATACTGAAGCTGTGTGATGCTCGCACACACACACACACACACACACACACACACACGTGAGCAGCGCTGATGAGTGAAGAGCACATCCTCCCCCTTTAGCAGGTGTAGTCACGTAGCCGTCGTGTTCGCAGTGTTTCCTACATGAACGTGAGCGTGAGTGTGCGTGTGTGATAGAGCCAACGCGTTCTCTTGTTGCATATGGTTATCATGATATTTATTGCGTGTTCAGTTGTAAAGGTTTTTGTGTTTGTGCACAGTATCTTCGACAGAGGTGTGATATTTTGATAATGTCAGCTGAGATACAGTACGTGTGTTGATGAAAGATAAAGGGAAGACGAGGAGAAAAAAAATGTGACGTGGGTTTATTATTAAATATTACAAAGATAGAAAATAAAAAATATCCTGCCAAATTGTTATATAGCTAACACGGCGCACGTTTTTGTGTGTAACTCCCCACCATGTGTCTTCAGATTGATAAAAGATATACAATAATAATATTGACATTGTCTTCATATGATTATTTTTTAAGTGAATTGATAGAATGATAGAATTAGAAATTATAATGGTGTTGGTTATGAATTTATTTTTATGCTGTGTATATCATGGACAAATTATATAGAGAGTTTATGTAAACTTGTCGTCTTACAGCTCACTCCTGTACGGGGGAGAAGCACAAAGTGATTGTACAAAATATTGTGAATGTTTGTATAATATAGATGCAATTTAGTATAATAAAAATCACAATCTTTAATCATAAAATGTGTGATTTCTTTTCCTACACTAAGTTTAATACTCGCTCTACCTCTATGAAGTACTACTACCTACAGCACTAGAGTAAATGTACTTACTTTCCACCACTGCAAGATGATAACAAGCATCTCTTGTTGTTGTTGTGGTTTAGATCTCTGAAATAAAAGGCAGCAAACTACCTGAGGATTCACAGAATCACCGACAACGTACTGTAAAAATGATT
>JAVQJF010039467.1:0-11718 GCA_036023855.1 Gadopsis marmoratus | reverse complement strand
TCTCTCTACTGGTGTCTGTGTGTGTGTGTGTGTGTGTGTGTGTGTGTGTGTGTGTGTGTGTGTGTGTGTGTGTGTGTGTCAGAGCGATGACGAAGCAGTGACAGACAAACACGACAAAGGATGAAGAGAGAAAAGGAGCTAGAAGGCAGAGAGAAAATGAGAGAGAGCAGCAGAGGGGTGAGGCGACGGCCAGTGTGTCACTGCTGCTGAAGAGGAGGAGAGAGAGGGTACACACACACACACACACACACACGTCTGGATGCTGCCACCAATTATCACTGGACTGGTCAACCTCTGAGAAAACACCTACACAAAACCAAACCACCAAAACCTCCACAAAAATGTCATAATAAAAAAAGTCATGATACATCATACTACATCAGGCATTTTACGGTGTACGTGTTGGTGCATTGTCCGAGGCACAGTTCACTTCAGAGTCAGTGCCCTAACTGCATTCGCACCTCAAATAAATGTAATGTAAAGCCGAAATGCACTATTTCTTTTACATAAGTGATGATCAGGTGGGGTCACAGAGTGCAGTTTCTTTTGGATGAAGCTGCTGAAGCTACAGAGGAAGAGGCACAAGCATGTGTGCCGTTACACCAAAGCTTTGGGCCACAAATGCACAGGGGGACCGATCGGGGCATCCTTCAGGATCCCGAAAAGGAACTGGAGATCTGAGAAGTGCACTTTGGTTGGTTTACTAGCTTTTGAGCAAAAAGGAATACCACTTCCCCCTTTTCTCTGTTATCTCTGATCATTTAGCAGTAATTTAAAAAACATTTTTTTGCCTCTTTCTACTCCATATGCACAGTTTTATGATAAGACCATCTTTCCAGCGCTGAAATACCCCTTTAAGTGTATAAGCTTTTCTTTCAGCTAGCTTGACTCAGGACCGCCCATGCATTATTGCGGTTTAGGAGGTGTGCACGTCAGCCTCTGCATCCTACGCTAAACCATTTTCTGCATCAGTCCATAGGTACGTGGGTTGATCTTGGACATTGTCATTCAGCTGTTACTACACATCAGTAAGATGAGACGTCAAACTGAACTGGAGTTCCTTTTGGCAGAGAAGTGAGTTTTACTTCTTCGCCACATTAGAATTATAAGGTTCCAGGTTCTGAGCAGTTTTGAGGTGTTGAGCTTCAAAGTTTTCAAAGTTCAAACACGTGCCTTTCATACATAAAAATGACAGACACCCTAAATGTATTCTAATTGTATAATAGCAAAATCCTCTCAAATTTGAAAAATGGGGGTTTTTGGAACAGGCCAAATTCTAAGGTTCTATCTTGCAAAACATGAAACAAAGCAACAATTTTCAAGGAACACAAACAGTTTAGTCATAATTTGTTTAAAACATAAAATTAATAAATTCCATTTATTGCTTTCGATTAAATTTTCATAACATTTCATGTTTTAGAACAATTTTTCTTATACTAATAAGCATTGCAAGTTAAGTATAAGTGTCAGTAGGAATATGGTTGGTTATTAAACTTATCATTCAAGGAACCATTAGTTTAAGTGTCCTTTGATTTAGACAGCAAGCAACGAGTGGAATAAATCTAACCATGGCTTTATGCCACAGAAAGTGGGACAAGTATAAGGATTTTCTTGATATTCCCTCTACAGATCAGTATGACATTCTGCCGTCTTTCAGTAACTTCTTGTCAACATAGAGGATAACAGCCTGTGGTGAGTTACATAGTTACGCTTTAAAAGTTCAAATAATGAACCATTCAGTTGATCACAGAAGAACTGAATCAATTTATTTTTTATTTTGCACAAATAAAAGCTATCCAGCCTTTATTTAAAAAAAAAGGTGCCCATTGGTTCCGGCTGGGGATGGCATATACAGCACTGCAGCCATTTAATGAAGGAGACAGATAGTTGAATAAGTTAAGACAGAGACAAACTGCACTTACGGGGGGAATAAATCTGTAAGACTGAAAACAGTGAGGAATTAGCTGCAAACAGAAAGAGAAGAAAAGGGAGAGAGTGACAGTGACAGAACCAAAAAAACAGCTAAATGATCTGTTAGGAGGATTTAAAAAAAACAACAAAAAAAACCCAGATGATCAATTAAGACGACATTAAGGAAGTAGGAATGACAGCCATGTGGCCGGCCTGACAAAGTCTACATCTTTTGCTGTGGCGTTTCGAAAGCATCCAGACTACATATGCTCTCGGCGTTTGGCCCGAAGCCCAAAACTGTTCTGAACTGGCGAGGTTGTTCCTGCCCGGTGTGCCAAGGCCAATTACAACCGAACAGAACGTGCCGTGCAGCGCAGGAAAAAAAAAGCAAACATTCAGTGCAACAAGCTCCTTCCTGCTTGCTGCTGTTATATTGCCTCACTTCTTTTCTTATCACAATAAATAGTTTGTCCCTGATGGACAGACTGTACTCACGAAGAAGTGCAAACACACACACACACACACACACACACACGCACAAAATGGATTTGAGGGAGAACAATGTGTTCCCTCCGCCTTTATCACTATTCGACATGCCATGTTCGCAGCGATGACAAGGTATTTAGTGTCTCTTTTCACAGCGAGCCAAACACCCAGAGCAATCCCGAGAATTACAAGCATGTAGACGTTAGCTACTTCTCCATAACGGACCCCCGCGGATGCTTTTCTAAATAAATGCCAACACAGTGAGAGGCAGATGCAGCTGAACACAATGCACTCTGAGCAAAACGGAAACAAATGGTGACATGTTCTTACGGGATGAAAAGTCAAAATCCACGACGGATCAGGTCAGAGATCCTGAATAAATGACCCTATGACCTTTTCAGACACATTTATGTTTAAAATCACACTGGATTTGAAGCATTGATTAAGTGCTGACTTGTAGCTTTCATTTGCGTGTGTTCACATCTATATAGGGTGAGTAAAGTAGGACATTTAGGACGATGGAACAGGAAAATTATACTAAATATAGAATATAAGAACAAGGTAACCAGTGAGTTGTTTTTTTAGGGCCAAACTTGAATGTTCTTTACTGGCAAAGTCAGTCACATGACTTTAATCCATCTGATTGTGTTTCACTTTCTGAGGGTCTGCGTCTGTGAGTCAGAGACATTGGACCGTCAGTTTACAACTAACTTTATCTAAGTTTATGTTAACTTGAGTGCCCTAACATTGGGAGACTAGGTAAGAAAATGCCAGCAACTCTTGCACTGTTCATCTGAAGTTGAATCCAAGCTAAAATGCAGCATTTGAACCGACTTTCATAGTTTCAAATGCATATCGAACTTGCAGACACAAAACATATCACTGTCTCACCATTTTCAGACTGCACTTCACAATAAAACCCTTTAAGAACAAGTAACATCCATTGTTTATTGTCTTCATATTGAAGATACCTAAAGAGTATTTTCAGCAAATTAACATTCTGCATACAAGCCTGTTAATGAGGCCTTGAAATGCACGTTTGATGAAAAAGCGACAAAAAAAAGAACCAACAGAAATTGGAAGCAGGGATTTAATGCAGGCTTTATTGACCTGAACTTTTTTAGCCGACATGAACCTTCACAGTACAAATCATTGCATTTACCATTAATATATTCTAGTAAAAAAAAAAAGTGGGAAAATAATAAACGCCTCAGTCTTCTTACTGGTACTGATAACTTTCTTAAGTTAAAGGTTAATTTCTCTTTATGTTGGCAAAATAACACCTATTTGAACTCTTGCGGCTCCGGACTGTCTTGCTTTTGCTGAGTGAATACACGAAGAACATAAGCACATTTACATATATTAAAAAAAACCCTCTATGTCGAGCTTTCATTCGTCCAGGCAAACCTCAGACTGTCTGTCGCCTCACATGCTTACCCCCTAACCCGCCAGTCTGAACCATATGTTTCCCTGCCTCCTCATGCTCACACTTCCAGCATGGCCCAATCCTACCCGGATCCACCAATCATGCACCGGCATTGGTTTAGGTAACCGTAGAAACAGCCAATGCGAGGGCAGGCCCGAGACCACAACACGAGAGAGAGAGAGAGGCAGTTGAGCATGCGTGGGAGAGAGGCTGAAATATGGAGGAAGGAACTGACTGAAAAGGGAGAAAAGGGGATGAATCGAACAGAGGGAGCGGGAATGGATGAGTGCGACTGAAAGGAGAGAACATGTTAAGAGCTAGAGACAGAAGTAGGTTTGGATCCAGTGTTACACAACATTGTTAGGTAACTCGACAAGTGTCAGTTAACTACTGCTGCACATTCCGGACACCTCTCACATGGTTTTATGCTCATCGTGTCTGCTGATGTCCCCCCCATTCATCTCCTTTCTGGTATTGATTTATGCTGCTTTTTCTCCCCCCAAACATGATGCCGCTGGGAGGCACCTGTGCAGCCGGGGAGCAGCGTTCATCATCTCCGCAGTTTTCTGCAGTTTTCTTCCTGTTCTGAAAGCCTCGACCCTTCTCAAACCTTTGCGAACCTCCTTGTATTTTCTCTCTTCGCTACTTCCACATCCCCCCCCCAACCCCCATTGCTTTATTTCTCCCAAAACTTCTAAGCCCTATTCTCGAGGTCAGGTTGTCCCTTCGCCGACCCTGCCTTAAGGGTCACAGTGATGATGTCACCTACCTGTGAATGACTCTGATTCGTCCAGGAGCAGCATGGTTACCAAGAAAGAAGCTGCTCTTCTCTGCCCTCCTTCTTCCTCTCCTCACTTATCTCTTGCTCTTGAATGAGCTCCCCTGTGAAACTCTTAAAATCGCCTCCTTAAAACTTTAAAAATAAGTAGACACATGGCGTTTTCGTCCCTCTCTTTTTCTTGTTTTACTCTCGGCTGGTCTTTAGTCTGCTGCCTTCGTGACTGGCTGACTGGCCGACAGCTCCGTGTGTCCCTCTCTGGTGAACAGCAATGTGAATGTGAGGCAGAGGCAGGCAGGAGGACTGGCAGCTGAAAAACTTACATAACCCTTCATGCTGGAGCTAGGGCCCCGCCGAGGGGGGACTCGTACGGCTTATCACCACCCTCCCAAAAACAAACTCCACTCCTCCTCCATAACAGAGTCAGGAATACCGAGCATGTACGGAAGCAGTCGCCCACACGTTCATGCTGCCTGTTTACATATTTGCTGCGGAGTGAACAGAAAAAAAGAAATAATAAGTGATTCTGGAAAGATCTTCAAACACCTCAACAAGGGTTGTCATTGGATCGTCTAAGGATCACTTAAACTGAAAGCTGCTTCAAAGAAAACAGAGGACAGAAAAATGTATGTATATTAAAGTACATGCGCACACACAATGACATTTGAAAGTACTAATATGTGACTGATCCCCAGTAAAACCAGCTTAGATTTCACACAAGAACACAAATCCATGGATGTTACAAACACGCTTATTCCAGTAGAATGTGAGATTGTCTGGCACTTAAAAAATATCTCTCACTACTCAAAGCCGGAGCGCTGTTGACCCAGACAGACAGACAGACAGACAGCGTGTGTGTGTGCGTGTGTGTAAATGAGGGGCACAGAGAAGGAATGCGGCTGCATAAATCTGTGACAAGGTCCCTGAAACATTTACACTCTGACTCTTAAAAACTTCAAGTCTCAGTTACGTGATCCGCCATCCATACAGGAATCCCTCTTACATCAGGACTACTTACTTTAGCACTAACAAAATGTGTAAATCTACAGCTCAGAGACAGTTTTACGCTATCCTTGTTTGTAAAAGTCTTTCAGTTATTCACAGACTTGAGGGAACACTTGTGAAAACCTAAAGTAAACGCTTCATCCGGGATGAAATGACTCATTACCCAAAGACTGGAAGCTACTACAATTCGCAAAAACTGATTCTGAATGAAAGAAAAGAGATTAATCCAGATAAATCCTTCTTCTAGAAACATCAACTTAAGTTTTTTTTCTTGAACAGACCACAACTTACCCACAAAATTAGCTTAAGGAATAAATTGTCATTAAAATCTGTGTGAAACCTCTGAGCTCTGCTCTTCAAAGACTTCGCACTGCACCACATCTAGGTCAGTATGATAACCCCCCCCCGCCGGCGTTCAGACACTTATAAGAAGACATACAGCAGAAGAAATACTGGGAAAAGTAAAAATAAAACCCTGTCGACTAGAAAAAGCAGCTACACACTGAACCAGTTAGTCACAAAAAGAGAATTCAGCTACTCACCCATGTCATGTGGTTGAAAGTTTTTTGTCTCCTATGCTGGTGAGAGATCCATGCCTCCTCTAAACTTTACTCCTTACCTTACCTCCTTACTGCTATCACACCTCAGCCTTAGTATCTCACCTAAACCAAGCATGTCAAAGTGTGTGTGAAGGAGCGTGTGTGTGTGTGTGTGTGTGTGTGTGAGTCTCTCAACATCCAGCTCTAGCCTCGTCTCGCAGCTTTACCGGCGCAGTGAGGAACAAGAGGACAGAAGGCCATTGGGACAATTACAAAACAATAAGTCACTTGAAAGCTGCCCTGGCCTGCCGTGTGTTGGAAACCCCCCCCCCAGACCCGTGCTGCTTTTCCTGTCTTCCTCCTCTTCCCTCTCGTTCTCCCCTCCCCCAGCCACAGGAGCACCGTGTGATGTCAGCAGGCCACACCCACTCCAGAAGGCTGCCTTAGGTAACAGGGTTAATGGGGTTCAACCAGAAAAAGAAAATTGACAGATGGGAAGGAGAAGAGAAAGAGGAGGAGTGAAGAGATGGAGCTTGATTTGTGGTCAATTCACTGGAATCTTGAGAAGGTCATGACATTTTTTTTTTGTTTTGTTTTATTGACAGAGAAGAAGATTTTGACCAGCCAAAATCATCACTATTTTTCTAAATTTTGTTATCAAAAATATGAATCCCAATATGAATCTATCTTTTGTCTGGACAGACTGAGGCATAAAATAAAATACAATCACTCTAGATCTCCCATATCAGGTCTCTGCCATTTAAAACTATAGATGAAGTAAAACGATATGTTGACAGAGTTCTAAAGTAAATTTTAATTCCACTGTATCTATGTAAGGCCTTATATATTGTAAAAACATTCCTGTTATTTTGTCCACACCTTTACATTTTGCAGAAATGATCAAAATGACTTTAGTTGTTCAGTTCTGGTTCAGATTTCCTGAGCATAGTAACTTATACTAATCAAAATCAAATGGATTAACAGTTACTTTGGAATTATAGATCTGAGAAACTAAAATGGCAACGTGATTACACACCGTGCAATCATTATTTAGGCTTTTTTACTATAGTGGCTAGGAGAATGAGGCAATCACGATTTACAGAGAGGGAGGAGATGGAGGAGAACTGCAACTGGGGGAAAAAGAGGGGGAGGAAATAAAGAAAATTAATTGAAGAGGGAGAGGACAATAAGAGAAAAAAGGAACAGACATGAATAAAGTCATGCGCTTCTACTTTCTGGTCAGTGCACGTGTCGCACAATTCTTGTTAGTCCTCACAGGATGGCATTGCACATCACATAGGCCAATAAACACACTACAAACACTACAAAACTGGAGATAAAAAGTTTTAAGGAAAAGAGAATTGACATGAGAGTTGGCAGACGGCAGAGAAAAGCCATAAGGAAGGGAGAAACACGTGAAGGGTGAGAGGGAGGCGTAGAAAAGGAGGAGTGATGATTTCTCGGAGAAGAAGGAGGGAAGGAAGCAAAAGAGTGATACATGAGGGGAAAGGAAGCGTATGCTACGGGTGGAAAAGAGTTGAAATTATTAAGTCAATTAGAGAGAAAAAAATCAGGAGAGCTGTTTCAAATCAATCCTGTGAACCAAAGGACCCTTTTAAACTCACGTTGGAGGTCTGGGATTATACTTCACAGAGTACTACACACACACACACACACACACACACACACACACAGGGTGGAAGGTGAGAACCCAGTCTCACATGGCTCCACACACTGACCCACATTGCTACTGACCCTGGGGGAGGGGCAGCGGAGTGAGGAATACTGAGGTGGGGGAGGAGATAGGAGGCGGCAGCAGCGACATAAGCAATGTGAAACAGCGGACTGCCTGGCAACTACTAACACGCTCACCTTTGCCACACTACCACAGTTCTGGTATCCAGCCACGCCTCCTCCTGTGAGGAAGGAAAGCTGCATTTCACTGTTTACATAACCTGGATTAACCAATCAAGAACAGAGAAACAGAGGGAGAGAGATGTCATTTTGAGTCACAGTATTTTGTATTTGTGTGCACTGTTTTACCAAGTGCTGGAAGAAGAATTCAGATCCTTTACTTGAGTTGTAGTAACAGAATTATGTCACAGAAATAATCAGTTCAAAGTAAAAGTCCTATACTTTATTAACCCAGGAAAATATAAATGTATGCAAGTATTATCAGCAAAATGTACTTGTATCAAAAATAAAAGTACTCGATATCCACGATGGCCCATTTCAGAGTGTTATATGGTGGATTGATGCATCAATGTGTGAGAACCATTCTAATGATGTAGCTGGCTAACTTCTTAACATCCTGTTATATCTACACCAATCAGCCATAACTTTATGAGCACTGACAGGTAAAGTGAAGAACGCTGATTATCTGGTCAGGAGGTGAACATTTTGTCCTCGAAGTTGATGTGTTGAAGCAGGAAAAATGGGCAAGAGGAAAGATGTGAGCGACTTTGACAAGGGCCAGATTGTGATGGCTAGACTACTGGGTCAGAGCATCTCCAACACTGCAGGTGTTCCCAGTCTGCAGTGGTCAGTACCGTCCAAAAGTGGTCCAGGGAAGGAAAACCAGTGAACCAGCAACAGGGTCATGGCCAAGGCTCACTGATGCGCTTGGGAAGCAAAGGCTGGCCTGTGTGGTCCGATCAAACAGAAAAGCTTCTGTAGCTCAAACTGCTGAAAACGTTAATGCTGGTTCTGATAGAAAGGTGTCAGAACACATAGAGTCTGTTGCATATGGAGCTGCGCAGCTGCAGACCGGTCAGGGTGCTCATGCTGTCATTATGTGTATGTATCTATAACAAAGTAGGGCTGGTCAAAAATATAGTATTATAAAATAAGTACTGCCTACTGAGAGATGAGCACTCCCTCTGTGGAAACGCTTAACAATCTTAAATGTAAAAAGCCATTTTGGATAAGCGTGGAAACAAGATGTCTGTGGTGTAGCGATACTTTCACTAATTAAAGGCCCATTTGGCCACAGAGTGGACGAGACAGTCCCATAACAAGCTATACGCTGCTGAATATGCAGCACAAAACAGAAAAGTGATCAATACTATTAACTAAATAACTGTGCCAATGAAGACATAAACTACCACTCACTTCATGTATCACCTGAAGCATCACCATCCAATGCAGCATGCAGTGCACAGCCTCATAGGGGATCTATTACGCTTTTCCATATTTTTGTTAATGTTGGATGTTCATTTTAAACGTGGCCAAAGTTTCAAATAATAATTAGTAAATGTAAACGTAATCCCTGTGAGCAAAAAGCTCAGGCTTCAGAGTGCTCTGAATACTAGGTTTCACAAATAATATGAACGGATGTCTTTATATGGTCATCTGCTCACAGCACGTAGTATTATTGGCCTTTAATGTTCTCCAGCAAACAAATAACCGATGATGCAGGGAGATACTATACAGTTGTTTGGCAGACAGCCTGAGTGCACACAGCGACTGGCAGTGAGGGTTACCAAATCAATCTATGGGTACAAATAAAGTAACCTGAACCTGACAGCAGAATAACATTTCAAAGCTATGTTACCTTTGTTATTTCCACTTCAGTCGGCATTTTAGTGCATTTCTCACACATACAGCTATTAACAGGGGCATATACCGTATAGAAATAGTTTATATACAGCTTTTAATTGAAAGACTAACTCTACTGTTGTCATTACCTGCCTATGTCACACAATAAGCATGGTCGTGCTTGTAACTTGTAAATTTGCGTGTCCGCCTCTCAGACTTTGTGAAACCTCAGTTTAAATTCCTGCACACATTTTAATTACACATACACAAAATGTTTCTACAACTACAACAATTTTTTACACATTCACAAACTTGAATTTATGAGAATTGCAATATATATATATATATATATATATATTTTTTTTTCTTTTTTACAAAGTCACATGCAATTTATTTTCACAAAAGGTAAGATACAGCTGCAACCACCTAAAAATATTAATGACCCTTACTTTCTTCCATAGCAACGTGGAATCAGACTGGTTGTATTGGGCAGCTGTCAGGTGTGAATGTGTCTACAGGGTGTTCATGAGAAAACTCCAAACTGTTCATAGTATGTGACAATACTTGCTACTGTTGTGTAACTGAATAGAAAGTGATACTAAGCGAATGATAATGTCGATGCTAAATGATTTGAGTTGTAATCCAAAGAATTATGATCCACTCTGTAACTATAAACACCAATCAAATTTATGGGTGTGAACTTTAAGTGACCAGAGGGTCCGTTTTCATTTTCAGCTCAAGTTGTTTAACCAGTTTAACTATGATAGACATATATTTTAGCATTCTATACTTATTTATTATACCTATTGCTCTGTTTGCACTGTCACCTTTGCTGCTGTAACACTGCACTTTCCCCACCAGGGGACTAATAAAGGATTATTTTATCTTATCTTATGACTACATCCCTGACCAACGGTGGCCCTGAAGTTCAAAACACAACAACATTTGGCAAAACACAACGAAAGGAGGGACAATTCTTGTTTGTGATTGGACCGAAACCCAAGTCAATTCAGAGATTGGATTAGATTGGATCAACCGGAGGACGCTTTAAACTCTACGCTGCTGTGATTGGTTGTTTCACTGTCAGGCAACTGATGACACTCTGTGCATGTTCTTGTGTTGTCCTTAGGGTCACTGCAATGGCAAATGCAATGGCATTTGGGGTCAGAATGACTCTAAGGTCAACACAAGGGTTAAGGCCAGTTCAGACCAAAGATTCACAGTGAGACAAAAAATGTTTTAGAACCTTGCAGGGACACGATGCAGCGGTGTGATCTGGCCCGTCTCAGCTCGACTCAAGACAGCCGCCGCCGCCGCCTGTGACTCAGCTTGTCAAGTCGCCAGTGGCTGGTTTTAGAACGTAAAGGACGTAAAGCTGGTCATCTCGACCCGCTCGCTTTTTAATGTTTTTGCTGTTTATCAATACCAGAAATGCACTTGTAGCAAGTAACTCACTATCACTATCCTCATTCATATTTTAAGACGCTACAATTTGTATATAGCTACAAAAGAAATTAGGCAGTCAGAGCGGAAGTACAGAGTCGTTGCTATCGAAACGATACACCGTCACATAAACTGGCAAGTTTCAGAACGATTGCATTGGAAATAATAGTAGTAGAAGACGTCACTTGGTTCGTGGTTGTATATAGAATTTTGGGCCTTAATTTCATTCCCCTCCCCCATTGGAGCAATCCACAGACAGAAGGGGAGAGAGAGAGAGAGAGAGCTGCAAACCGTAAACAGCTGTTTCTCTGCACCTCTAACCCTGCTGACTTTGAGTGATTACTGTGAATGCGCTGATTAATGCATGTAAATAAGTAATGCTTTGTTTGTGATGACAGTTTAGCTTAGTTTCAACAATCTAGAGTCGAGCTGAGACGGGCCAGATCACACCACTGCAACGTTTCCCTGCAGCATTCTAAAACGGTTTCTTGATCCATTCTAGAATTGGCAAACAAGGACTGTTGGGGGGGGGGGGGGGGGGGGGGGGGGGGGGGGGGGGGGGGCGGGGGGGGGGGGGGGGGGGGGGGGGGGGG
>JAVQJF010039466.1:0-20265 GCA_036023855.1 Gadopsis marmoratus | reverse complement strand
TTTAATTTGATCAAAGCACTCTTACATTAGATAATTGTACACCTCCCCACTTGTGTTCAGGTGGGATAACGGTTGGGTTAAGAGAAACGACCACACAAACCTTCCTTATGCTGTATCTTGGCATCCATTTCCCTGCCCACCTTCCGGGAGTGAATGCTCTAAAAGTGCACAAATGTGTTTTATTATTCTAATGATTACAGCAATAATGGCACGGGCCTTGGAGGACTGGCGTTGGATCTTTTCATGACAGCTGAGACGGACATCTTTCCCAGTGTTATTGCCTGCAACAGGAACAGACCGTGTCTCCTGAGTTCTTTTGTGGTCTACAGTAAAATGTCGTATCAATAAAATACAGAGACAGTCGACAGTGGGTATGAATTATTGAAAAGCACAGTGGTTCGGCTGGGGTTCTAATCTCCACAGTGTTGTTAATTTGATGTTCTTGTTTTTCTGTTTTTGGATTCAACCTGCAATGCACCATCCGTCCCTGCAAAATACCACGGACAGAGAGGAGCAGACCGGTGGGAACCATGTGAATGATCGGCTGATGCTAATGTCCTCTGCCAGCCAAGGTCTTGTTTAATAATCCTCAAGATGAGATGGGCGTGCGAGTAATAATGAGATCAAAAATAAGCCTCGTCAATTCAAGCCCACACACCTGAAGCTGCAGCTGATAATGACAGTGGAATTCATAATGAGGGTGAGTGTTTGGAGGAGGGGGTCGTAAGTGCATCCCGCCATTCAGGAGAACAACGGGCTATAAGGGGGTATGTTTTGTAACCTGCATCAACGCTCTGGTGTGGATATAAATATCTAAGGCAGGCAGTCGATCAATGGGAAATGTTCGCTCAGCAGAGTGCGAGACGTCGACCCGAGTTCTCATTTATTGCACTGTAAAAGAAAAAAGTGCGTAGCCTTTCACACGCACAGCAGGAGGGTCCGTCTTGGTAACATTCCGAGCCTAAAGTGGACTACGCTCAGCCAGCTCAAGATTCAACAAATTGATCGATAAAGACAATGGGTTGTTACCTCCCAGCCGCATCGGGTCAGGGGAATTAAAGTCGCAGGCTTTCTAATTAGTCATTCTTATTTTATCATAATCGATTTGAAACTAACGAGGGGATGCTCAGTCAACAGCGGGGAGTTCGGAGGGAAATTTGCTCTGGTGAAATGACTCTGCCGCTGTGAGCCTGATAGCTGCAGATAAATTCAGACAGCTGTATGCTCTCTTTTGCACTGTCACAGAGGAGGAAACGGGGCAAATTAAAGCAATGAATTATAATATTCACAAATCTCCATGCAAAGAAACATTTTATAGATTAAAGGATGCACATGCTTCAAAATCGGGAGCAACAGAGGTTCGGCGAAAACCACACAAACACGCCATTGACCAATATTTGACAGAAAAATGGAGTGTAGCATTACAAATAAAAACCCTATGAGAATATATAGTGGTGTTTAAAGCAAACACATGTCAACTATGAAAAGTGCATCTTAGGGTGAGTTTATGGAGTAGTGAGGAACTGAAAACATATAACTCACTTTGCAAGTTTAAAAAAACATAAATGTATAATTGAAATTTGATTTTATATTCATACTGTAGCTGCATGTTATTCCATTTCTAAAGAGGATGAAACTGCATTGCTAGGAGAAGTGCTGTGAAATTCAGTGGTGCGCTACTGACTTGAGCAATTGATTTAAGACATTTTTTTTTTTCATCTAACTCACATAGTGTTGGCTATCAGCTCCGCTCCGTTTCAGTATTAATTAATAGTAATTAATTATAACATTTGGGTGGACCCACCGCGCTGTTCATTTTGTATTTTACTGGCAAAGTGGAAGCTAGCAAACTAAGCTTACTAGCTTCCACTCGGAATGCGGGAGCGTGTAATGCTTTGTCTCCCCCAGTCTCTCTTATTCCTCTCATCTCTTTACATTTATGAAGTAAATTCATACAGATTTTTCATTTAATTTTCAACTTGCACAGACGTATTGTTGCAGAAAGCTGCCCCGCCCTGGGCACTGATTACCACTAGTTGATATCATTTTCTGTTGAACACCTGCTGAGTCTTTCATGGGTTCAGCTGTGGTGATGGCGAATGACCAGACTGTCGAAACAAAACACACAGCAAAAAGTAGTCCTGCACCCCCAGTGATTTATATGTTTACTCCGTATGTCTAGATGATGATTTAAAAAAAAGCAAACGTACGCTGCTTCGCTTGGACATTTTCATGGGAGCTGTAAATATTATGCAAATTGTTGTTTGGATTTTGTTAAAAACCACGAAGGTTTCCATGTGGAATACATAAAATGAATAATAACAAAACGCTGTGGTGGATGCCAATTCATCTTAGAATATAGACAACAAACCGCAGGAACATATTTCCAAGCTAGTGTATCAGAGGCCAGCTGACGTCAGGACTTCGTCTCTCTGTTGAAGCGATATTACGAACTATTTTTGTGCCTGCCCTCACAGATAATGTCATTTGCATTGCCAGTTGGCACAAAAATTCACACCCCCTAGAGAATACGGCTGGAAAATAAATGAAACCTGCATTTCTTCTGTTCTATTACAATTTTGACAAGATAAGTTCACAAATACAGTGTATATACTGATTTCTTAGCAAAAATGTATTTATTTTTAACTAATAAAAACATAAAAATGCATCACCACAAATGGCATTTTTGCATTACAGCAGTGGTTGGTGTGATTTTTGTTCGACACCATGTTTAGGTCTGTAGAAAATCAACGTATCATGCAAGGAGACATTTCATACAACCGCCAACATTATGAGAAGCAGCTTGTCTTTAGCTTCCACGTGGCAGAAATAATTTCCATCAATGGCTACATAACAGGCAATGGCATTTAATGTCCCCACAGCTCAGTAGTGGATGCCAGTGGCGCTGTGATGTGCGTTCAATTCCTCGTCTGTGAATGATGTGAAGTGACAGCGGATTCGGTCAAGTTTGGTGTGACATGTACTCTCAAAAAAGCAGCCACAAATTATATTTCCTCTATCCTGTTCTCCTGTGCTAACCAAGCTAAAGATCAATTTCTCAGCCAAACAGAGAAGTGAAAAGCAGTGCTCATGGACCTACAAGAAACTCATTGGTTGGAAGCATAAATATGAAATTAGATGGATTAGCAAAGGATTATAGGTTACAGTTATGGATATCTAATATGAAACAGGTCATGTAAGTGGTGTAAAATCATATGTCCTGATATACTACAGTTTTCCAGATAAACATAAAGCATTTTCAAATTATACACAGAATAATTCTCATGGTTAAGCTCAGGGAAGCCTGCTTTTATAAATCTATAATGCTACATTTATGTCCATTTATGAGTTTCCTCTGCTTCTAGACAATTCAGCCAATATATTATTTTAACAACTAGAATTCACACAGCAAAGTCTGTCAGAGCCCATAGTAGCACAACGCCTTTAGCAACACATGTGACAAGAAGGATTATTATTCCTTTAAAAGGGGGTGAAGTCCGCTACAAGTGCCAAAGCAACAGCTGCACAAGGCTGCAACAGATGTGTAAATCACCCGTCATGAATAAGTCAAAAATGCAATTCAGGACGTTGGAACTTTGCTGAGTGGAATAAACACGTAACGTTTCTTCCTATTTGTTTTTTTTGCCCAGACATAGCAGCATACATTTCTGAAAAGGTTTCTTGTCTCTTTTCTTTGTAAGCCTGAAAGGTCCGGAGAGCATCAGCTGGCATTAATCAGCCTTAAGGCTTATCTATTAACAGTATTGAAGCGCTGCTCTTTGGAGGAAACTGGGGAGTCAGTGTGAGTTTGTTTTATACACCTATTTCTCCCTGTTGCCCTGGGGTCACAAAACCTCATTAAGGATGTATTAATGACTCGGTCGATGCTCTGTCTGAGCAACAATCTGTGACCGTACATGTGGTAAACAAAAGGAAGAATAAGTAAAACCACATGTTAAATAGAAAACAAAACAAAAAACGCTAATTGTGGCTACCGTTTGCATCCACATACGTGTAAAGCATTGCTACACAAAATCCTTTAAAATTAGCTCTCTTCTGAGGAAATACTGAGCATGGAGACTTACAAAGCACACCAGGGAAGCTACTGCCTTACACCCAACATAGATCAGGAGTTAATTATAGTCCTTACCCACTTCTTTGCGGTCAGAGCTCTGGCTGGACAACAGGAAGAGGTAATCCTGACAGGTGTCCTGATCCAGCAGTGTGCTGTTGTGAAGGCAAAGGTCAACAATTAGGGTCACAGCTTTCTGACAGACCATGTCATACTCCTCTCGGTCAGAACTCATGCTCCCAGCAGCATCCTCAGCCGTGTGCTCATCCAAGGGGACTAACACACCCACACACGCAGCAGCATAACATGCGGAAGATAAATGCAACTTGTCTCCGTCCTCGGCTGATTCTTCTCCTTCTTCCACGGTCTGTCTGCATGCAGACACTTGAGTGTATGTGCATGTTTGCGTGTGGGTGTGTGTGTGTGTGTGTGTGCGTGTTGATGTGTGCGAGCAGGGTCAGGATTGTAAATTGCATAAACATGGTGTTTGCGCGGTATGACATAAATATGTGTGTGTGTGTGTGTGTGTGTGTGTGTAGGAGGACTTAATGAATCACATTTGTCCCCCAGGTGATGTAAGGGAACAATTCTGCTCAAAAGAATTAAAGGAACACTTTGAAAACACGTCAGATCTCAATGGGAAAAACAAATCATGCTGTATATCTATACTGAGATGGACTGGGCAATGTGTTAGGAACGAAAGGATGCCACATCGTTTGATGGAAATGAAAATGATCAACTTACAGAGTGCTGAATTCCAAGCAAAGGGAAAAAATGATTCGGCAGGCTAGTCCATTTTGCTGAAATGTCATTGCAGTAACTCAAAATGGTTCTCCGTAGTTTGTATGGCCCCCACGTGCTTGTATGCATCCTGACAATGTCGGGGCTCCTAATGAGACGACGGATGGTGTCCTGGGGTATCTCCTCCAAGATCTGGACCCTGGGCATCACTGAACTCCTGGACAGTCTGGCGGCGTCGGATGGACCGAAACATAATGTCCCAGAGATGTTCTATTGGATTTAGGTCAGGCCAGCGTGGGGGTCAGTCACTGGTATCAATGCCTTCATCCCCCAGGAACTGCCTGCATACTCTCGTCACATGAGGCCGGGCATTGTTGTGCATCAGGAGGAACCCGGGACCCACTGCACCAGCATAGGGTCTGACAATGGGTCCAAGGATTTCATCCCGATACTTAATGGCAGTCAGGGTGCTGTTGTCTAGCCTGCAGAGCACTGTCAGTCCCTCCACGAATATGCCTCCCTAGACCATCACTGACCCACCACCAAACCGGTCATGCTGAACGATGTTACAGGCATCATATCGTTCTCCACGGCTTCTCCAGACCCTTTCACATCTGTCACATGTGTTCAGGGTGACCCTGCTCTCATATGTAAAAAGCACAGGGAGCCAGTGGTGGACCTGCCAATTCTGGTGTTCTTTGGCAAATGCCAATCGAGCTCCACGGTGCCGGGCAGTGAGCACAGGGTCCACCAGAGGATGTCGGGCCCTCAGGCCACCCTCATGAAGACTGTTACTGATTGTTTGGTCAGAGACATCCACACCAGTGGCCTGCTGGAGGTCATTTTGTAGGGCTCTGGCAGTGCTCATCCTGTTCCTCCTTGCACAAAGGAGCAGATACCAGTCCTGCTACTGGGTTACGGACCTTCTACGGCCCTGTCCAGCTCTCCTAGAGTAACTGCCTGTCTCCTGGAATCTCCTCCATGCTCTTGAGACTCTGCTGGGAGATGCAGCAAACCTTCTGGCAATGGCACGTATTGATGTGCAATCCTGGAGGAGTTGGACTGCCTGTGCAGCCTCTGTAGGGTCCAGGTGTCGCCTCATGCTACCAGTAGTGACACTGACCCGAGCCAAATGCAAAACTAGTGAAAAACAGTCAGAAAAGATGAGGAGGGGAAAAAATGTCAGTGGTCTCCACCTGTAAAACCATTCCTGTTTTGGGGGTCGTCTCATTGTTGCCCGTCTGGTGCAGCTGTTGTTAATTTCATTAACACCAAAGCAGCTGAAACAAACCCCTCTGCTACTTAACTGGCGAGATCAATATCCCAGAAGATTAATTGACTTGATGCTATACTCTGCTTAAAAAGTGTTCCTTTAATTTCTTTGAGCAGTCCCGTCTCCACATCGCTCCCCCCACCCCGTGATCTGACTCTATGCCACCACCCCTCCTTCTATGCACAAGGCGGCTGGTCCCTGCAGGTCAGAATGTCTCCTGTGATAAATTTCCCCCGAGCCGAACCACCTGTGACTGCGAGGTCTCGCCGCGCCCACCGATAATCCCCCATTGCTCCGACCGTGGTCCCTGACAGTTTACAACCTGCACTGATGAGGGTTTAACTATGTGTCTGCATGAGAAAGAGAGAAACAGGGACAGGGAGAGAGACCATTTTGTGAGGCTGCATACAATGTGAACAAGTGGTCACTTAGAAATGCTGATATATGTGTTCATTTTACATACAGTGCCTAACTTTACGGCTGTGTGGAACTGTTTGTAGGCGGCAATAAGTGGGAACTGGGATGTGTGTTGGGGCTCTGTAGCTAATGAAGCCCGATGAAAGCAAATACACCTCTAGTAGCTGAGCCTTGTATTATTTTTCCATAAACCTCTGAGGATTAAATTTAATTTAATTTTCCATATCTGATCATTAGAATAGGTTTTTACTTTCAAATCAGTGCTGTGAAGATGGGCAAAAAAGCAAAAAAATTAAAATAAAAAAACCCAGCTTGACTTTTCTGCTAGAACTATAAGTGAACTTGTTTGACCTCATCCCTTAATTATGTTCTTACCATTAATCAAAGTAATTCAATAAAGGCTGTGACGAATAAAAATTATTTCATGCCTACCTAATTACAAAGTATTATTGAGATCTTGGTTGACTCCATTCCTTAATTGAGAAAAGGGCGTTAATACTACGGCATCTGCGTTAGTGGGTTATTTCCCGGAGACAGCTTAGATGAGCGCTTATCTTCATCCTCACCCGTTTCCCTCAAAGGTTGGACCTGGGGTCCACTGTGCTTCCTGTTACTGACGATTGGATCTACTTGCTTTAGCGGGCAAACAACAAATTGTCTCTGACTGTTGTCATAGGAATCAATTACTTCTCTGCTGCAGCTGATACTGACTCACCCCCCTTCGTTTGCCCCGCGGCCTTGTTAGTGCTTACAGGTTCACTGCAACCTGTGTGCGCAAGCTAGTGCTCGGGCGTCAAAACAAAAGGACTCAGTGATTCCCTACAGTGCTGCTAACACCACCGGTGTAAGAGCTTTAATGGTGGAGGAAAATAGATCTAGGGTGAAGCAGTTCTGCCTCGTGCCGTTACATTAGTTTGAGGGCATTGTCCGCAGATGTCCACTATGTCAGGCCAGTGATGCTACTGTGTGTGATGATTCCTTGTTAATTTATATGCCATCATTTTGAGACTGCTGGGAAATAACCTGCCGTAAAACGAGATAATGCACCATTACCAAGAAAAGCATTCACCCTCTTTCCACTTTTCTTATTACCAATACGCTACAGTTTGAGGTCAACTTGGCATCACAATGCAGACATATGAGTATAAGGTGAATAATATATATTGTAGAAGATAGATAAAACCCCAAGTGGAAGCCAGCAGAGGGAATAGTTTTAACTGAGGCAACAGCAGATGAAAATACCACAGTAGCATCAAATCACAGAATAAATATTATCAACAGTTTCTTCATTCAGGCACAGCCGATAGTTAAATGTGTTCAAATGACCAGCTTCTGTAAGTTAAACAGAATAAAACATTGATTAAACAGCTCAGATTTAACTGCGCAGTACATTTTCGCCTTCTTTGTTAATTATTCATGAAGCACAGTTCGAGAGAGCACAAAATAGTGCGTCTCGTATAAATGTGTTTCCGTGTCTAAATAATTTAGACCTCCGCTGCTACAAAAGTGCTTTAAGTGTGTGAATTAATGCGATAATCAGGACAACTGCTGAGCGAGCTCGTTTTAGATTAATTTATAATCTCACTGATTTAAAGCATTTCTGTCTGCTGTCATTAGGGATTTCTCCCATAAGTTAAAAATAAATGGGGAGGTTTGAGATGGTCACATTGATAACTTTGTAGAAGGTGGCGGGCATATTTTTCACAGCAAATGAGGGGGCTGTGACACACGAGGCCCTCGGTTTGATATGCAAATCAACTTCATCTGTGGCAAATCTTTCTGTGGCGACGGCCCGGTGGCTGCAGATGTTGAACTTGATTCATTGTGGCAAATGCATGACAAAGGGTTGGCTCACTCAAAGCTATGCTAATCAGCATCAGCACTTCCAAACCTCTCCTGAGGGCCGCGATGGCAGGATTTGTACAGTATCTAGGCAGTGTGCATCGGTGGATCCTAGTGTGTACGTGTCTGTTTCATCATTGTCACGACGTGTTAATCAAAGGTTCCCCACTCAACTGTGGGGAAACCAGCGACAAAAATATTTGTATTTTGACTCATAGTTAAGCTCATTAGTAACCGTCTTAAATCGTGTATGCAGGATTTGATGGATGGTGCTCTGAAGCTACAATACAACAGATGAGGAGATGATCTGTGTAACAAATAGATCTGCCACTGAATATTACACAAGAGTCTGTAGGATTTACATTGTAATACACACATGCTATTTCCCTTAGGCCCCCGAAAAAGGGGCTTAAAATACTCATGGAGCCATATCACAATGCTTTTTCAAAGAGGCAGAGCATGCAACACAGTGATGAACGAGAATGACATTATCCAGAGCATGGATAGGGATCAGGATAATTATTCTGTGTCCAGGTGAAATGTGTACAGAGCGGTATGTCATCCAAACATGTCCTGAATGTCACTGAGATGAGGTGTTAAATTGAGCTCCTGTCAGCACGGCCCAGAAGAGCGATAGAGTCCAGAAGAGTCGATTCTCAGTACACGCCGTCATGCATAGCAATCACCAAGTCATGTAAATGCTATCAACTTTTTTTCCTATTAGATATGCTCATGAATGCTTTACAGGTCAGCACAATGCAAAAGGGGGCTGCACCCACTTTTCATAGACCGCTGTTCAACTTGCAGAATATGTGATGCGAAGGCAGGCAACAAATCATCTGCCTCTGATAAATAGCTCTGTGTGGTGTGGTGTTGTAGTTTTTAGGGTTTGTACAGGTTCATCAATTAAAATTTAAGACTTTAAAAGACATGTTTAATACCACATAGAATGCAATTCGATACTTGTTTGAAAGTCATACATACATAGTCATTCATAATGAGGAAAAAGTAGTAGGGGTGATATGGATGATAATTCTGTATTATTGCATCACCTTTTTTGGTCATTCCTAGCAGTATACAATAATGATTCTTAATGATATAATAAATAAGTTTAACCCAACATTGGTCTGGATGCACGCTGCACACACAGGTGGTAAGTATCAACACCATAATTACTTAAGTAAAAGTACAAAAGTATTAGCTTCAAAACATACCTGAAGGGGCTGTGTGGATTTTTAAGAAAGTCATTTTTAGTGACACCGGTGGCCGTTAAGACAATAGCAGTCAGTGTCATTGCTCATTCTCGTGCTCTCACACAGAGCGAGCATCCTGGGCCAAAACAGTGACATGACGTACAGTAGATAGTTAATAGATGAGGTAAGTGAAGTTACACAGTTATTATAGTTTGACTAACATTATTTTGAGTTTGATTGTCGTTACCAGCTTGCTAGCTTGCTATTTCACTATTAATCTGTATGCAGTAGAATAAACATTTCTAATTGCCTTTATTTTGTTTAGCATTCTGCATGTATGCTATACTACTAGCCGACTGCTACTCTTCAGACCTGAAAGCAAATGAAGGCGGAGAGGATCAATGATGTCTTTGATGTATTCTCTTGGTTTTAGTGAGAGAGAGAGAGAGAGAGAGTGACTCAATGTCTTTTATAAGGAGCATTTGAATGTTGTATATTTCCTTTTAAATGCTTTTAATGCATCATGTAAAGTGTTTTTCTATTAAATGTACTATACAAAATCACCTTTGCAGATCTTAAAAACTGCTGGCAAAAACTGTCGAGCCCTTTGGTGACCCCTTAACGTTCCATCTAGATCCATCGTCAGATCAAACATTAATGTATCCAGTTACCACCTCAGCTGTACTTTGTGTTTAGTACCAATACGCAAATGCTAGCATGCTAACATGCTAAACTAAGACCATAACATGCTAAAACATTAGACCTGCCAAACACTAGCGTAGCGATTGTCTCTTAGTCTTGTTTTATAGTTGTATTATAATGACCCTGTTGCTGTATTTCAACAGTTTGCAGTGCGCTTGGATGGATCTATGGGATAACTCACTATATTTCTGACGTTTATGTAAGATATATTAGCCATATACCATCTAGCCACTCATATTTGTTTGCTTTTCCCTTCTAGCCTGAGGTTTGGGTGATGCTGCTGCTGTGTCTGCTCTGTGCTGTTCTGGCAACCGCAGTGTGTTTTACAAGCCGCGGTGAGACAAAAACTACTCGGTATGGGAGAAATGACTGAATCCTCATTGTGAATCACTCCTGCATGCAGGTGGGTGTCTGGTCAGCTGTTTGCCATTGGGTGGTGAGCTGGATCAGATGGGGAGGCTGCCAGACAGATTCTGTGGGAAAATGCAGCCATTGAGTTCCTGATGGTTGGAATTATTTCAATTCTTAAATGGATGCATTAATGGCTGAGTGGAAGGTGGGAAGGGTGAATGAGTGGATAGATTAGTTGAGGGAGGGAAGATTACATTTGTTTAGTGGCGCGGCTCTGGAGCTGGCAATGTCAACCACTTTGATCCAGCCTGAAGTATCTCGACAACTATTGGATGGGTTGCCATAAATTTGGTGCACCCATTAATGTTCTCCTCAGGATGGATTGTAATAACTTTAGTGATCAAAGGTTTTAATTTGTCCAATAGCTGCTTTACTCTGTGCTAATGCTAATTAGACATGGCCACATCAAAATGACAGTACATCCATAATATTTTGATATTGATGTAAGCACATTTTTTTTAAACCTGAGCCCTATTTTTTACGTTTTAAATGTTGGGTCTAAATGACTGAAACTTACCGTGATCTACTGTACTGATTATCTCCCAAGTCTTCCTATTAAAGCCTTGTACTCTGTGACTGGTGATATGGAGGCTTCTTCTTCTCATCTTCATGAGCCTCAAAAAACCCACCCGAAGGACCAACTGCCCCAGGTTTCATTTTCATGGTCTGATAGGTGTTTTAGTAATTTGAGACATTAATAGCCTTGTATTGAGCAGGTGCAGGGACTCAGAGCGCGGAGATGACAGAGTAAATTAGCTTGTTTTCATTCCACAGGAGGAAATGTGATCTAGTCACCACGGCAACTGAACCCAGGGATGCCCATGGGCTAAAGAAATTAAAGTCAAGATTTCATGAGCAAAAGGAAAACGTCAATATTGGATCAGCAATGTGTCAGGAACTAGAAGTATAATTGTCGTACAAAATTGCATTGTTTAATTGAACTATAAACTTATGAACAGTAAATTTGAATATGCAGAGATGTTTGAAATTCTCCCTCCTGCCAAATGTGCAATTCATCCAACATATTTTGTGTGGGTGAGTGAATCAAATGGCTTGTGGATCCTTTCAAGCATATTCTTAGGTGTTATAAGATCAATTTAGAGATTTAGCAGCCCTCTGAGGAATAAAAAGACAATATACCTGTGCTAAACATGGGGAAAGATAATCAGATTGTCTGTGCTGAGAAGAGTAAGAACCCCAGAGTTCTTAATATTCATTCCTACCTGATCTATTCTCCCAGCTTCCCCGAGCATGAAATCATTCCGGCGGAATGATAGGATGTTCGGCTGTGGAGCAGTAGCATGAGATTTGTTCCTGTGCAGATAAACACAGCCTTGACTGTTGTCTCAGCAATTGAGAACACTTTCATTTTCAATTTCTAAGTGTGCAAGGCAGAAAATAATCACGGAAGAAACAAACTGCTTCAGCAACTCGCTGAACTCACATTAGTAAAATAAGGGATAAGCTTGGCTAGCTTACCAGTATGGCCAATGTTAGCTAGCATTAACATTAGCAAAGCTACTTTCTTGGAATATAATGTCTTTTTTAAAAACTGAAAGAAGTCATACCCTCTCATACTATGCACCAAATGCTGTTTGGTTATGTAACATTATACACTGGCTAAGCTATCAGTTAACCTGAACTGACATTTGATATGTTAGAGCATAATTTACACATATCTCGTGTTGAAATGCTCATATTTAAGACACATAGACCATTAAAGTGCAAGAGAAATAGTCTAAATAAAACAGACGGCTACCAGCCTGGCTGGGCAAAAATAGACAGCCAAAGTCCTGACGTCACGTCTGGGCTACCCGGGTGGAGCTTCTGTAACAATTTCTCTCAATGCAAACACTCTTCTGAAGTCATTTCCGCGACCTTTTAGCTGTAATCAGTGCTGCCCAAAATCACTGCTCGCTCAGTCCTGCTGTTGTTGAAAGCAGTGACGTTGACTACAGATGCCCCGAGTCTCCAACTTCACTGATGGCCAAGATGGTGGTTCAGAGCCAAAGGTTCTGCACTCCACTTTGAACATAAAGGGTTCTATTTTCTGCACAAATCTAATTTTGATTATTTGATTTGGGAGCTTGAACCCTGGACCTTTTTGTGCAGGACTATTGTGTTCAAGCAGCAATCCAGCAGGCCACCTTTAGCAGCCAGTTGTCTTTGTTCCCTAATAATCAGTTGAGGTCCTCTTCTGCCCACAAACACGCCGTAATCTCCATCCATAATAACACAGCTGTCTCAGAGATGTGGCAGGAGGCAGAACCCCGCAAATCTAAGCGCCTTTGGTGAGAAGGAGGCAAAGCTGTCTCTTCGAAGATAGGCTGCAAGGAACATAAGGCTCTCCAGCCCTCCCAGGGTTTAATGTCTTATTATTTTCCACAGACAGTACCAAAATGAACAGTTTTGTCAGCAGGGACGCTGTTATGCTGGTGTCACTTCCTCTGTACACACAGTGAGGGAGGAAGCAGGCTGCAAAATGAGAGAAACTGAGCTTTATCGTTATGAGCTGTTCATTTAGTTGGCATCTTGCATCTGAAGATTATTTGGGAGGGTGCTGGTGAGCAATCAGTCATGTGCTGTAGAATTAAATACGACCGAGGATTGGAATACACAAACAGAAAGCCAAATGTACCATTATCCAATTATTTCTTTGAGTCCGTTTAACAGTCCTGGCATTGTTGCACTTTAACTTCAAATTCTGTTTAGCACATTGTTGGATTAGTGTAGTTTGTTCATTTTAGCTAGGTGAATCTTACGAGTGCTGGAGAACCGATTGACACAGTCAGAATCAGTGGATGGGATGAAGAATTAATTTCTTTTCATTTCATGTTCATTTTAGAGCGCGTTTTTTTTCCCCTTGGCCCACTGAAAGAGCATGACATCTTTGAGGACAGCTGACTGACGGATTAAAGTGGACTCACACTACAAAATAGTTACGTAAGGCAACATGACTAATGCATACTCCAACACTCTCATACTTAGAGTCTTGCACGGTTGCAGTGATAATGAAAATCAGCTTTTGCACATAAGAGAGTAGTTAACATCTTCTGCTATGCTGTTTGACTGTGTCACTCTGTGCCTTATAGCCCTGGGCAATCAAGCACTCAAGCATAGATTGCATGACAGAATGATTAATTGTGTTGTGTTTGGGGGCAATCTACGCTATCAGATAGATGTGTGAGGGGTCCTCGGCAGTGTGTGAGAAGTAACTGTTTATAACTTGTGTGAAAGAGGAGGCTGGTATAATGATAAATGAAACCACAGAAACATTTAGCTGATGTCTTAGAAAAGCGCTGTCGAGGAACCGCCAAACAATACATTTCTCAGAAAGATAAATTACTTCTAATCTTCCATTTAGGCACTTTGATGGCCTCGGAAATGGCAGCGGGAACTACCACGGGTCACATGCAATTTGAAAGACCGAGAAGGGACGTCAGGCAATTTTACTGCAAATGCGGAGAGAATAGAGTAGATTTTGCAAATTCCAGCTATAGTTCTCTTAGTGTGCACTCAGCAAATGCAGATGTGCCAACAGAGGTAATATCCACAAGTAGTGTCCCACTCACCCGTAGCACATGATTGGATTAGACTGCAGATTATCGTGTAGGCTGCGAGTGCCAGGCAAGCAGATAACTATGCCATCAGAAATTATTAATCACCAGAGACCAAATCTAAAGTGTTTTCCTCCCCAGTGAATGCATCAGCAACAGAAAGAAGAAGAACAAAACTACCTTACATATAAGATCAAATATGCAACTGCAAGCACAGCACAGCCAAGACCAATTATGATGCAGGAAATGTGCGGGTTCATGAGTTCCTTTGACATACATTGCAATTTATGGTAACCAAACACAAAAAGAAACACATTTCAATCTTCTGCATTTCAGTCTCGGCACTGACAACTGACAGGGTTTTATGATTATGCTGTGCAATTTTGTTTTCGTCCTGCAATTCACTGGGCAGAAGTGCTCAGCAAACAGAAAGACGACGACCGATAATGATCAAGGCTCACAGATGACCGACCATGAATGTGATGTTATACTTTCCCATTTTTGCTGTAATCTCACCAGGGCACGTAAACACTGGCTGGATGAAAAGAGGGGATGCTTTAAGAACACGTCCTCAATGTGTAATTCGGCATTAGTCATGTGAGTCATGGAAATACTAGCGACAACCAAGCGCTTGACAGGGGATTTTCAGTCTGTGCTGGGATTCTACTGTGCACACACACACACAGAGTGATGCCTGACTGAAAGATGCTCTTTATGACATGGTTCACGGCACATGAACAGTGTAGCTGGGCTCTTGCAGCACGGAAAAAAAAAAACTAAAATGTTGCCCATGTGGATCACCTTCGAGCACATGTGAGCCTGTTGCACTGCTCTACCGTGTCTCCATCACTACATGGTACACATCATGGCAGCTGCAAGACACACAATCGTGGTGTTGGGGAAATGTGTAAAATACACATTGATTTGAGACACACCTCATACTCCACGTGAAACAAACTAATTACCACCAATAAGTAAATGGATGCTGGGGCTCCAGTACAACGGCGTCGTAAACTACCAGCGCGTGCTGAATACAGATATTCAGTATGTTAGCTGAAATGATTCTGCTCGCAGGTGTATTTTGCAAGTGCTGTAGACAATCATAAATAACCATGCAAGTAAAAAATAATAAAAAATGACATTTTGAATGCATGAATAATAATGACTTTAAAAAAGAATGCACGTAAAAATGTTTTTAAACCTGTATATAGCCAGGGAAGGCAAGTCAAGTATTAGCAGCATTCTGCCTCTCAGTGTGAAACATAAGTACAATAAAGAGAGTTTGCTCGATATTTCATGCCTCTACCTCATGTTTTGCCCCCCCCCGAAACACTCAGCTCCATAAATTACACACCTACTTATTCAACAAGCCCAGGGTGCCTGATTATTGAGCCCTTCAAAGCTGTCACCCAATGTAGACGCACCACTGTGCAACAATGAATTTGGAATTCAATTAACCAAAGCACATCTTGACCTTTGATATCGCAGCACAACAAAGGAAGGTAGTTATTATCATGTGTTATTTAACTGCGTCCAGGTACAACATGTAGAACTGTGTAGTCAAGTTGTTTGCAAGCAGACTCGCGGATTTCAAACTTGTGCAACTTTTCTCCCTTCACCAGAAATCCTGTGTGTTTATCACTTACCTGGCTTTCTCTGTGTCATTCCACTTCACTCCTCTCCAGCCACCTCTCCGTCTCTGCTGAGACACACGTCTTCATCAGGAGTCTTTCCACTTCCTGTCACCAGGGAGATGTATTGACATTCTGAGCTGCAGTCTGTCGTAACAATAATTTACGCAGCCACTGTGCTGTGCACTTAAAGTATATCAGAGCATGACAACGACAAATGTTCATAAAGCATCAGAGTTATATATATTAACTACCGTCCAGTCGATTTACTGCTGCACTATGTTTGTCTGATTTTATGGCCATAGCCAGAAATAATATGGAAATTAGTTGAATGATTGAGTGATTGATGTCTGATGAATTATGCTCTTTAAAATCAACTTCATACAGTGCTTTTAGGTGACTACAGTTCCATTTGAATCATTTAAATCAATCTATATTTGTACTACTAACTCTGAAACATGTGTTTCACCATATCTGTACATGCAAATAATGTAAAAAGGTTTGGCATTTAGGAACAATTGGAATTTATGTTACAGTTTATATTATTTAAGTATGTTCTATCATTCTGAGGTTTTATTGGCGAAATTAAGTAGTTTCTTAGACTTTTACACACAAACTTATTGTTTAAAAAGTAGCTGGTGCCCCCCCAGTCCTGATGTATAGCATAGAAACCTTAAATTAAAAACTTACATACACACATACAGCAGAGTCTACACAGTCATAACTGGGCTGATGTAAACAGACAGGCACTATAGTGCCAAGATCTTTCTTCCATTCTTATTCCATAATTAATGAAGGAGATATTATTATATATAAAACATATATAACATGAAAACTATATAATGTCTCCATCTAGTGACTGAACTGGTGTAAACATTCATCTTTCTTTCTAACGTGCCTTGTGCACGTCTCTTATTTGGGTGTTGAAGAGCACTGTGGTAACACGGATAACTCAAGGAGTGGTGAAATCTTTAGCTGATTTTTTTTGTTTTTTGTTTTTTTGAATATTTATAGCAAATAAGGTGGGACCAGAAAGGAGCACGTTGTCTCTGTTCTGAGTACAGGATCACACATAAGTATATTTGGTGATCATGTTTTATTGTATCACTGCTCTGGTGAATTAATGATTTCCATTTTCTTTTAACCTTAAAGCTGCTATAATCAATATTTTTATCAAATTATTATGTCGCTTACAATGGCGAACCCAAAGATAATTATCACTCGACACTTATCAATAATTCACTTCAGCTATATGGAGCTTGATAGTGTTGTTTAGTTCATCTGTTTGGTTTTTACCTGCTCAGCGGGCAGGTGTTTAAAGAAAAAAGCTCTAAAAACTCACTGTACACGTTGTGCCCAGCACCAAACGACAGAAAGTCAAAGTTAGCAACTTGCATGTGAAAATAATGGAATATTTAGAAGCTAAAGAGCCGGATATTTCCCTCCAGGAGTTGTGTGGAGACCAAAAACAGCGCCAACAGGAGAGTGATTATTGGACTTACATTCACCAGGTGACCAAAAACATGACTTATTGTAAACGTTGCTCCCTATATGCTGGACCTGTACATAACCAATTTTTAGATAACAACCATATAAGACTTCATAAGATGATGATTACTTTTGTTTTTGAAGCTAATCAATGAGATAATACAGGCTTAAATTTAAGAAATAGATAACTAAAACCACAACTTTTCATTTTTTGGTCCTGATTAAACAAACAAGATATAAAGATCTTTGGACAGATCCAGGCTAGCTGTTTCCTCCTATTATCAGTCTTTATGCTAAGCTAAGCTAAGATAACTGTCTCCTGGCTGCAGCTTCATAATTATCCTACAGATATGAGAGTGGTATCACGCTTCTCCTCCTGCTCTTGGCAGGAAAAGCAAGTATGTGTTTTTTCCAAAAATGTCAAACTATGTTTTTAAATCGATGTCTTACAAGTGCATGTTTGGGCTGAAGGCTCAAATACATCCCATTCATCACCTTTTCATCACATCAAATTTTCCCTGTGAGGAATATACGCAAGTGTCAAAGTCAAAATTGAACTACTAAATCACAGGCAAGCAACAAGCTGCATTTGCACAATATCACCGTATGTCCGTCAGAAGTCACACAACTAGTCTACACTGCCTGAGGGACACAATGAGGCCAGAGAAGGTTCACCAGCAGGTCGCTCATAAATGCACTGCAAAGGGTGTTTCACTCTTCATTTTACATTCAAGGTCACCGTCTCTTTCTTGCCTCCTCATTATCCCCCTCTCAGGGATGAGCAGCAGAGGTGGCTAGATGTACATGTCCTCCCTGGACTGAATTTTAAGCAGTTTATTGAATTAAACATTGTGGCCCTGGTGGATATTCCCTGGCAGTTATTGCATGGTATAACTTCCTAAAAATTAGGTTGTGAATACTCCTTTAAGCAAATATTTATTTTCCAAATGTGGCCAGTGGGAGAAGGGAAGTGTTGACGATGCCTGGTTTTGGGTTTATTTAGAAGATGAGGGAGAATGGCCAACTCTCCAAGGCACGGAGGAGGACTGGTGGGATTTCATCATTTCAAGCTTTTTTTTGAAATATGAGGTTGTCTCACTGATGATGCGGCCCTGTTGGCAAACGCGCCATTGTTCATAATATTAATTTTAAAGCCAAAATGCAATAGACGTGTATGAGAGTCTAAGATTAAATATAAATAGATATAAATAAGGAAAGCTTGGTGTATCTTAACTATTTAGGCTGCCAACCTGCAACTCTCAATAAATCGGGGTGGACATGTCGGGCATCTCCTTTTGACCTAGTTTTGACCCTTTTGTGTTGTTCTCCAACACTACCACCAGAGGTCACCGTAAAGTCAGAAAGGTTCCATTTGTTTGTTGTTTTCAGTCACTGCTCTTTCAAACAGGGTTCACCTATTCCCTCCTAAATTAAAATCAAATTGTCAGTTTTTAAAAAGGCAATTAATATATCTCCCTGAAACTCGTTTCTCACTAAATCCTGCCAAATTGAGGTCCTTGTAAGAGCAGTTTCTCCACGTTCACAACGCCACAGTTAGCCTCCCAGTAAACCTTGAATGAATTTAATCGTGGTCTTGGCTCGCGTTTTGCTTGCTTTGTTTTCGATTCACAGAAAAAAGAGAAACTTGAAACATGTGCCTTTAGTCAAATATATAAAAGTAAAAAAAAAACTCTAATTTCAGCTGATGTTCATTAAAATGCGCTCATTGAAGCTTCCCTTTGACCTTGACACCAGTGGAGCTCCGGTCCACGACCTTGATATTATGCTTTGGTTTTTGATGGTGGAAATGGCAGCGTTGACATATTTGGGAAACATCCGCTGTTGGATGGTTTGAAGGTGATCTGAAGGCATCGCCCACGACCAAACCTCCTGCGACGTTATGTTCTTAAATGGGAGTAAAATGGAAAGTACTTTCCAGCTCTATATGCTGCGTTCACGTACTGCTTCGCAGCGTCTGCGTGAAATTAAAGACGTGAAAGGGGAGTTTACTCGGTGTGTTCTGGGTCTGACGCTAAATAATAAACTATACATGACACACCACAGCTGCGCTCTCTTTTGTTTTTTATGTTTTTGTTTTTTTAATTCTCGCGCGCAGCTAACCGTCCGTGGCCGAGGACTGCCGAGTGTGGGCGTTCAGGCCGATGCCGACACTTACGATAGCCCCGTGAAGGCAACACGCCTCCCAGTGCAGGGTATCATGGCGCAGCAGAGGCCGAACAGATCCGCGGCGTCAAACTTTCATTTCGGCTCGATTCGCGAGGCGCTGACGAGCGACACTCTGTCAAGTTGTTAACATCCGGCGAAGACAAACGCGGGTAAGGCGACCTGAACGGCTCCGCGCGGTTTGCCAACGTCGTCATTTTCTCCAAGCGGAGGAAAAGAGTGACGGAAGCTCGCAGCGTCGTTGTTCGTCGTGCTTCGCATAAACACGACGTTACTTTAACGTTGTTAGGCGGCGAAAGAGGGCGCTTCAAACTGATTTAATGTATTTGTCTTATATAATATATAAATATATATGTTACATAAGATGTATGTTATATAATATGGCATATCTTATAATAAATAATGGCTCTCACAGCACCTTAAAATGAACATTTTCAAATTGAGCCGTTACGTTCTGCGGAAAGTTGAGTGAGCTGGCTGGGCACAAGTTGCAAAACAACTTTCAACATTCCTCGTTGTTGTGTTGTGTTGTGTTGTGTTGTGTTGTGTGTCTTCGGGCCTAGCGTTGTGTCTGAGCTTATGATCTGACATCAGCTGCTTTGGACTGACTTGGAATATCAAATCAAATCAAATCAAATTTTATTTATATAGCGCTATATCATAACAAAGTTATTTCATAGCACTTGTTAATATAGAGCAAGTCCAAGCCAACTCTATATGTACAGACCAAACAATTCCACCATGAGCAGCACTA
>JAVQJF010039452.1:0-26492 GCA_036023855.1 Gadopsis marmoratus | reverse complement strand
TAGGATTGATTAGTTAATTCAGTTGTTTTCTTTGGCACTTTTTAGTTTGAGTTTGAATAACAGAACCTTCACTATAGTTACATTGGACTTTTTATGATGCACAACATAAGTTATTAGTTGATTCAGTTGTTTACATTGGCACTTTTCAGTAAGAGTTTGAATAAAACTACCTTCTACTTTTGTAAACATTGGGTTTGATGAGACCTCAAGTTTTTCAAATGTTTTATTGAATGGTAAATACACCTGCCCTCCTGAATGACATCATAGGGTAGTTAGCAAACTTAGAAATGCCTGCTTCACTAGCTCCCAATCTGTTTTCTAGTCAGGAATTTGAACCAGCAACTTTCGGCCTAGTTGCCCACCCATTATTTCTACCTGCCCACCCAAATATAGCAGGCTAGAACCGGCACTGAGCACAGCACATTATGAGTGAAACATGCTTAACTTTTCAGTGTATCATATATTCATTGGTTAAAATATCATTACATTATTACTTTAAAGCTGCTATAATTAATATTTTAAAAAAATGGATCAGATGACAATGTGGTTTAACGGCCCACAACTTTACTGTCTTGGTTCATTCTCACTGATCCAGTCAGCGTCGTTTTCAGCAAAAAGGCTCTGGTAAACTGACTGTATGCCACCTGCCCAGTGCCAAAACAGTGGATAGACAAACTCAGAAGCTGGCCGGTGAACATGGTTGAGCATTTAGCAGCTAAATAGCCAGACATTTCCCTCGAGAATGAGAGTACTGGACTTACATTCATCAGGTGACCACAAACTTGTCCCCAAATCTGATGGATGTATAAATAAGCAACTGTTTGTTGCTTTTAACATATATCAACTTAAAAGCTGAGGAATATGTAAGTGTTGTGTTCGCAACTTGTTTCTATGGTGTGGCCAACAAATCTGTTGTTGCAGGTTTAAGGAATCCACTTAAGCATAGGTCAGTCAGTTGAATGGATACTCAGTCTGAGTGAGTATTTACATAGTATTGTATGCACAGGGTTATTATTTAATCCTAAACTTTGACCTTGACCATCCCCAGGAGTACAAGCTAATCTCAGATAATAAAAGCCTATAGGTGGTTGTGGGGCAGAGCTAGTGCTTTGCTCAGGGTTTGTATAAAGTCTTTATCTTTGAATTTTAACTGTTATGTTTTCATGGTTATGAATATGCTTGAATTCAAATATTCTCCTCGAAAATGCTTGATTTTCAATGTAATCTGGTGTTTCATTCTACACAACCACAACCAAAAATCTTTGAATGTTAGAAATTAACCAACCTCATCGTCATATTTGTTTGGTGTCTCCTGGCATTTATAGTAACAATATATTTGTGACAATAAAGACTTTGAGAGTCGGATAAACTTTTTTTATAATATAATACAGGACCCCTAAGGTCTTTGTCCTCTGCATTTATCCCACCCTGCCATCCTTCCTCCTGAGGATGCGGCGACCAGGGACTAAGTCCAAGTGCTTATGCCCTATCTTGGTCAGGGGCAGTGCACTCATATGGCACCAAGGGGCAACTTAGGGCTCAGTGTCTTGCCCAGGGACACTTCGACATGTGGAGTTGGAATCGGACCACAAACCCTAGGGTTGAAAGTCAACAGCTACGGGAGGAACTGGAATCGAACTGCCAACCACCGGGCTGTGGTGCTTGAATTTACACTGCATGAACCCTGTTTACTGTAGGAGCAGCAGAAACACTTTCAGCAGGGTTTTACAGAAATTCTTTGCAAATGAGTAGTGCAGCAGCACCATACCAGACCAAAATCACGCCGGCACATTGCAAAGGGTGCGCGTTGGATATACATGAATCATTTAGTAGACTTTGTCATATGCGAGTGTAGCACAGCTACTTGGGTTGTGTGTCTGAACTGGCTCGCAAACTTCGCTCCTCTTAATATTGAAGAGAGACAATTAAACCTAATCTCACTCATTAATTAATGTAATTCCTGCTCTGAAACCAATTTATCAGAATCAATCCCCACTTGTGTAAAGTTAATTTTAGCTTTGGACTGTTAAATTTTTCAGTAAAAAAAAAATACATCATTATCTAATTTGTACAAAAAACACTCTTCACTTGAATAAAGAAGTTACTTAGCTTATGCAAGTTTCAAAACTTTCTGGCTGTATCCCTGCAACCTAATTAAACCCTAAATAAAGGAGAGCAGCCTGTGGACAAAAGAGGAGTGCTGCAGAGCAAAACAGTGCAGGGATTTCCATCCCCATTTATATTATGTCAACCAGTTGGCAAGGTGCAAAATGTCAGAGCCTCAAAGGTGATCGGATTACTTTAGATTGAACAAAACCTAATTCACCTGCATGCACATTGGGATTAAATTTTACACTACGTCGCAATGCCCAGGGTCGACCACTGCTGATGGAGGGAAGGGTTGTGCAGGAAAATATGTCTCTCCTAATGTATACAAACACTGTACTATAAGGTGAGATTCGTGGTCTCCAGGGTATGAAAAGATGAAGAAGAAGAACGGCCATGTTTGTTTTGATACAACACCACCCTGCCAAAATTCCCACTCTACGCAAGTGTACTAACAGAATTATCCAAATTGAGACACGGCATTAGTCTTGTTAATGAAATTTTTGCCATTAAATCTTAAGTAGATAAACAGGCTTAGCATACATTAGCCTGTTCCAGATCGTAATAATAACTGGAGCTGTGCATTGTGACAGGAAATATGGGCACAGACCTGGAAGTCTACAGTGTAGTGCTAATCTGCTGTCATTTACTGTTTATCACTATACACAGAGTCCACCAACATGGCCCGTAAGACTGACAATCTGCGTACGCAGCATTTTCCAAAGCAACTAAATAATTGAGTAAGTAAGAGCACAGTTCTCATCTGAGCTGCTAAAGCAAGAGGGTCGAGCCTTGTATGACACACAAACACAGCACTACAGGATTACACACATACCTCCTGAGAGGCCGTGAGCAAAGACCTTTGTCCTCAATTTAATCTTCTTTTACATTGGTTTGGCCAGTGTGTGTACTCTGGGCTCAGATGTTATTTTTTCTGCAAGAGCTTCAAACCCCTGTTAATTAGACAGAAACTCTCTGCTGGCAGCCAAAGCTGTCGGACAGCTTGATGTGGCAATGAATACATACATTTTGACACTGAACAGCTCCATCAAGACAATGGGAGGGCAGTCTTTTCCATCACCCGGAAAATAATCATCTTCTTTTGGCATCACAGCATGTTTTTCCATTCTGAAACGTCGCCTACTTTACTTTTTATGCACTTTTTAATGCCTAACACTCAGAGATGGGCAGACAAGTTGTAGCGGCAAAAGATCCATAAATTGCCCGTCCACTTTAGAAACTTGCAGTGTGTTTAATCAGAACTTTTGTGACAAAGCGGTGTGAAGTAGAGGCCGGCAGACAAGCTCCATTGATGCCGAGGCAGACTGATGATGACACAGGCATGATGCAATGGAGATAAGGGGGAGTAGGAGAAGAGAGGAGCAGAGAAATAGAGTGATAAAGTGCGGGGAGTGTTCATTTAGGAAGACAAACAGCTTCATTTAAAGCTAGCCAAGCACAGAGACGGCCTCTCCCACTACAAATGGGCTGAAATTTGCATCTTTTCGCTGACTGGGGAATCCAAGCCCCATCCTCCCTCTCCTGGTTTCACATCTCCTGTAATAATAGATTATCTAGCGTCTCACCTGAAGAGCTACTGTCTTTGATTTGCTTTTAAACACATTTTCTGTTTGCTTTTGCTGAAGTAATTCCTCTCTGCTCCTGATCCGCTGCTGATATTGTCACAGCCACACTTATCTACAGCACACGGCGGGCTGTTACGTAGCCGTTATTTCACGATTACGATACAGTAGAAACGCCAACCCCGCCGCCGTTGCATTTGATTTCTCCCTTTCTCTCACATATCTGTCTCCCGATGGCTTCACAGCTGAGAATGAAATTAAAGTTTGGAGCTTAGCAAACAAACAGATCATGATGATTATCTGATAAACAGTCACTGGTTGTAGAAATGTTTTCTCTGCAGACTGCTGTTGTAAAGCCGAAAATGTTTTCGCTGCAGGTGAATATAGGACAGTGTGCTTCTGCCATCCATCATTCCTTTCTCTTGTGTCTACTGATCTGAAAGTCTTGTGCTGCTCCACTCGGCTGGTGTTTTTAGAGGGCGTTAAATAATCTGATGGAATATTTACTCACTGTTATCAGTACTACTTTTTGTTCTGGCACAGTCAATTTCAAGCTTTGTAACTGATGATTGATCAGTGCATGTGGGTTGGTGGGAATGCAGGAAGGAAGAGGTTGTGTGTGTGGGTAGGTGTCTGCGTAGGTGTATATGATGTTGGATTACTGCCATTAATCTAGAGAATGGGCCCCTACACATGCCTTTAAGGTTTCCAATGCACTTGACATACAGTACGCTCACGCATTTACACAAATAGTAAATATTTAGCACTTGGATACTTGCCTCCACCACCCTGCCAGAGGGATTTAGCAGCCTGGGAAACACACAAGTACCAATTGCCTAAGATATTGTCAGTTTGTAAGTGGAGCATAACACTGTACATAAGATTTTCTATGTAGTGTCGGGTGTAATGCAACAGCATTCATTCTAGAAGCCAGTTGACAAATCCCTAAACCCCTCCCCTGAATAGCAATTGGCCGATCATAGCTTTGCAACAGTAAGTAGACAGTTGTAATTTGTAAAATCAACAGCAGCTGGATGAAAATTCTTTTGTCTATCTTTCTCTGAAATCAAGGACCCATTGATCCAGGATTTTGAATCTGCAACAATTATCGCTGTAAACTGCAAACATTCAGTGACGGATCGGAAACCCTGCAGTTTATTCATATGTGGTTGAAATGTTGTTTCGCTCTGACCAAACCTGGCAATTATGAAACTGGAAAAGACTTACCTCATCTAAATCTTGTGTCATATTTTGACTTTATAACATTTTAGTCATTTTGCCTCATTAGTTGTTTTTATTTTTTTTTTTAAATGTTTGTCCAAAAAGTTAACTTTTACCTAATCAGCATTTCATGGCAGGAACATTTCCTGCTCAGCGTGTGCAGCTCTCTCTCTTAACGGCACCGTAAAATCCCAGACTGAGTTTCATTCCGGCATCGCTTGACATTTATTGCACATATATCTGAACTTGTTTTCGCCTCTCTCTGCCCTAACTAGTCTGCAAATATATATTTTTTTTTCCTTGAAGAGGTGGAGGAGACCCATTTTCCAATTACAGATCTTGTCTTTAGGTGTTAATTGCAGACTGACCTCTGGAGCTGTTGTGAATGGCGTGCGGATTTTTTAATAACCTGTAATCGCAGTGAAACAGAGAGCAGTAATAGAGAAGAGCCAAGCTGCTTTTTAACCCAGCATCCTTCAATAAGGTGTAATCTCATACAAAGCACAGAAGGCGGCCGTGTGCCAAGTCAAAATGCTCTTTTGCAAAACATGAGCCTCTGTGATTCATGCTCCTCCGACATTAAAATGACACGCGGTTTTGTTTTGTTTCGGTTAAAGTAGGTCGGCTGAGTAGAAAAGAGGGTGGATCTTGTTAACTTCACTGGCGTTTTGGAAAAGCATCAGGTCTCGCTTTGCTCTTTGATTGCAGCTGAAAGCATTCTGACATTGCAGAATGAAAAGCATTTAAGGGAGAATTAACTTTAGAATAATCATGACTACACCATGTTTTACTGCAGCCACATTGCGTTATTGCTCTTATCACATCTGCCCAGATCATTACTGTTCCCATTCTTCACACAATGATGAGCGTGCAGGCCTACAGTAGAGCACTACACTTGGCAGAATCAATGAACACTGTACCCTATCCTTATGTGTGTATATTTTGTGTGCTTGCAGGCAGCCCACCAGCCACAGGCACTGGCACGTTGGTCATTCACCTGGAGGACTACAATGACAATGCCCCATATGTGGTACCATCCGTAGCGCGAGTGTGTGAAGACGCCCATGATATGAATGTGGCCATAGTTGGGGGGCGGGACAAGGACCTCCCGCCCAATGCTGCACCCTTCCAGATAGAACTGGGAAAACTGCCCGGCCTAGATAAAACATGGAAGGTTACCAGAGTCAACTGTGAGTATTTTATTTTGAAATGAGATTTGTATGCTCTTGAAGTGAACTGAGCTGAACACTTTTAGACATAATAATGGGGTTTAAGAAATGGAATGTTTCACATCAAGGCTTTCAACAATCAATAAATCTTTCATACAGGAGTTCACCAACAATTACCTTGATAGACCACACCACAAAATTAGTTTTAGTGTATGTGACTCAATTTTTCTTTACTGTTATTTAGCCCACACTATTTTTCTTTCCACCAAGACCTTTGAACACATTCTCACAGGGTTGCAAAAATCACCCTGGGGAATGTAGGAATAAAAATGAAAGAAGGTGTGATTAGGGTGAGAGAAAGCTGCCAAAGCACAACAGTACATTTCATTGCAAAAATATTTAAGGGTCAATTCACCCGAGTACAATTTTACATCCTGTCACAAAGAGCGTTAATAGGAGTCCGTGCTGAATACAGAGCGGAGAAGTCTCACCTGCAGATGCTAGTTCGGGTACCACCATAAGTAAGAAGAGTAAATGATACCAGGTGGGACGAAGCGAAGAGGACAGACAGACAACCAAGACATTGATTCAGGGTTGCATGACCGGCAGCGCTGTATGTGTGTGTTTGAGTGACAGAGCAGAGCTAAAACCTGCCCAGAGGTATTAGTCGTGACTGACAGCGGGAGGTGCAGACACTCCTCAATCACCACCGCTGGAAGAGACAGATAGGGCCAGCAGAGAAAGAGCCGGCACCCCCAGTGAAATGGACTGGCGCTGTGCTCGTCTCGGCTGTGTGTGCATGTGTGTCTGTGGGTGGAATCGGAGGTAGGAGAGCTGGTGGTTAAACCTCGAGTGTGTATATCTCTATGAAAATAGAAAACGTTTTTGTCTTGAAATGCAACAGATAGTTTGAATCTTTACTAGAGTTGTTCATGAATTGCGTTGTGAACACTGACAGATACATTTAAATGCACTCTATTTTATATACTGTATATATTTTTTTTTTCTCAAACAATCCCTCAACCCCATATGTCTAAAAAATGTTAGTCAGTTTTAACATACAGATGGGTGAATGATTATAGAAATGCAATGATTGAAGAAATATAATAAATGATGAAAACTATGTGAATCATATGCTATGGCCTTCATAGTCATCAGATCTCATCTCAGATGAACACCTGCGGGGCCAAATGATTATGAAATAAAAAAATTAAATAAAACAATCTGTGCCAAGGAGCACTGAAGGTGTTCTGGAGGCTTACTAAGACACTTTACGGTGGTTTCGCCGTTAATTTGTCACCCCTCTACGTGTTTTCACTTGGATTTGAAAGTGCCTGAAGTGTGATGTGATAATTGCTTCAACAGATCAACACAATTACATGATCCAGAAATGCAGTATGTTTGAAATGAACTAGCCATAGTGGCATCTATCTGATGGTGCACGCGCCGAGCAGGGTTTGTAGAAACTTCGGGAATTTCTGCATCTCACAACTGCATTCTACCATTTCAAAATACACTGATGAGCCAGAGAGGTGGGGTGTGATTTGTACAAAGAGTGTGTACTGTCGCTTTGTGACATTGTTTTGAGCACACAGTTTGACAATGTAAAATATCTAATTAAGTACAAAACTAAAAGTCACCATACCTTGCCGTGGCAGACAAGTAAAATGTATAGAATTTGCATATTGTGGCACATTTCAGCATGAAGGGAACTGGCTCCAGTATTTTCCCTTGTGTCTCTTAAGGAATTTCAAAGTGTGATGCAACAAAGTGCAACAATCTTATGCAACTTAAGTGGTGCCAATTTCCGTCACTTCCCTTGTCAGGAATGACTTGGCAAACAGTTACTTGAGGCATATAAGTTTTGTGTTATAATACACATACTTCTTAGTTCCTCTTTGCAAAATGGCAGCTGTTAATGCACAATAGATGCATGCAGGATGGGGGATTTTGTACATGCACATTATTAAACCTCCTTCTTCCTCTGTGTCCCCCCCCCCTGCAGCCACACACTCCCAAATCATGCTTTTGCACAGTCTGAAGAAAGCCAACTACCAGCTCCCGTTGCTCATCACTGACTCAGGGGTGCCCCCTTTGTCCAACAACACAGAGGTCAAAGTACAGGTGTGCGTCTGTAAGAAGAACAGGATGCATTGCAGCTCTGCCCACTCCCACCACGCCAGCCTTCTCGTGCTGCACGCGACGCTCCTGCTCGCCTTACTCTGTAAGTACCATCAAAACCACAACACACAACACAGGTAGCCTTGTTTAAAGGTGGACGTCTGGCATAATATGTTATGTTTGCTTCCCATTCATGATTTGGTGAGAAGTCAACACAGACAAAATGTCAAATGGTACAGACTTTCAGCATAATTTTATTTAAAAGGGATGTAGTTCATTGTTCTCAGTGAATAATAAAAAGCCCTATGGGTATACAAGTGCATGAATGCAAGGCATGCACTTGGCAAGTGTGCTTTCTTTTTGCATTCATTTTGTCAAAAGTATGTCTTGTGCATTTCACGTTTCTATATTTTTTGCTGCCATGCCTCAGGCACTCCCCAGGAAGTCAAACTTGAATTTACTCTGAATACCTCATTTAAGCCATTAGCAATAGCATGAATAATTCAGCCCCCTCCATTCACAACACAAACGTAATGGAGGACGTCCAACAGCTAGATTGGTGAGAAGAGAAATCATGCAACGTTAAGACCCCCAGATCCTGCTCTCCTGTCTGGGCTTGTTCTCTGTAGTTTATAATTGTGCTTGCTGTACGCTGGAGGGGTGGTGAGAGAGGAGGAGAAGAAGAAGAAGAGGACCAGGAATAAGAGGGGAATAGAGAAGAAGAAGAAGAAATGAGAATGCAAAAGAAAAAAGAAAAATGTTACTATTTTAGTCTGGGGGAAAAAATGGTGTAGTCGCAATCCTTTTTTTTTCCTTCTGATTTGTGTTTGACTGTGAAACGTTTCATTGAAGATCATCACAGAAATTACAGCCACGTCTCCGCTCCTCTTTCCAGCTCTTTTTCCTGTCTCGTCTTTGTTTTGCTCTGTTTATCTTTACATATTTCTTTCTCCCATTCTCAGATGTCCGGTTTATCACTCCCGCTCGTGTATTCTGCCTCTCATCCCTCAGCCTTCTCTGCCACTGTTTGTGCCCCCGTTTACCACTTCTTCTGCTCCCTTTGCTTTCTCTCTATTTAGCAAACATCCGCACTCTCCCCATAATCCTCTGCTTACCCCGATCTATGCGCCTCATCTTTTAATTTTCTCTGGGTATCTGTGAATCGCAGCATCTTGCATGACCCATCGATCTTCCTGTGGGTATGGATCAATCTGCCTATCGATGCCTATCTTTTCTCCAAGCGCTCATCCATAGCAGATGACTGTGCTGTGCATGGGAAGGCTTTCTTTGAAGCTTCGCCATTTCGTTCTCTCGTGATGCAGTTTGAGCACTTAGTTACCTGCAACTTCTGTTAAAAACTAGTGATTCACAGGACACAAAGTATTAAATTAAACTGACAACGCGTAGCAAGCAACAGCATAAGCACACCCCACTCCAGAGTTGATGGGCCATTAGTCGCGGGCTTCACCGCAGCGCACTAATCATGAGCGTAAGCTGATGCTGTGTCAGCGCTCTCGGGCGAGCGGCCACCTCTCTCAAGGTTTCATGGTAGCGATCCTGAGAGCATCCCAGCTGGAACAGTGAATTCGCTTTTCACGCTCTCCTTTTTAGAAATAGTTTATTTGCGGTTGCCATGGCAGCAGCCTCAGTGTCTGAAGTAGAAAGCATGATAATTGGTTGACATGCCAAGATGACATCAGGAGAATCTTCTCCGCAAATGTCCTTTCGCAGCAGTAGCATTCATTACTATACTGTAAATAGAGCAGTGATAGACAGTGGCATTCATTAACCAAATAGCTGCTCCAGATGACAAATTTTTGGACTGCCTGGTGCTGTGCCCGCGTACATGTCCGTTCATTTGGACTGCAGCATGTTTGCAGACGTAATAGTGAGTGGCGTTACCCTGGAGCTGGAGGCTGGAGATTACAGCGAGAGGAAACAAGCACAGGGAGTGTGCATGTGTGTCTCGTAGTATAGAATTACAGTTGAGCAGCAGAGGCTTCGACAACTCGGGTGCAGAACATCTTCACATACATACACACACACACACACACACACACGGGCGCCCAGAGAGATGACTCCTTCTCGAGCTCATCACAGAGACGCGTGCTGGGGGACAGATAGAGGGGACTGATCACTGCAGTGTATAGTCAGATAGTCTGACAGAGAGGCAGAGCAGACCCTGTTTCAATTCTCTTATCTCCAAGCTGAACTCTGACCCAGCAGGAGTAAGATGAGGGGAAGAAAAATGGAAAGAGCCAGAGGGGAAGAATGGGGAAAGGAGATGAGAATAAATGTGTGGAGATTAAACTCTTCTGTTTGTTCTGTGTTAGCCCACCGGGCTACATGGCCACGCAGCAGTACAGTTTTTCTTAATTTCTCTTGCTCCTTGAAACTGTATCTCTTACCTTTCTGGTCAGAAGGCATCTCAAACCACCGCCTGACTAAGTGTAAATGTGGTATTAATGACAGGCCAAGGGTACCACAAGATTTGGTCATTTCTATTTTCTTACAGCCTTTCTCATAGTAACATTTCACCACATGAAAGAAATAAAAGGGGCATTTACACTGACTCCATTTTTATTGTATATTACATTTTCAAACACACCAAACTGGAAGAAATGCGCAATCAACATGCAAAGCACATATTACAAACCCTGTTTAATATGCAGATAAAATTGGAGCTATGACAATGAGATATCACCACTGCTGGTTGTCATAGTAGCTTCTCAGCGATGTGCACAGCCGTTACAAACAGTGTCTGTCAGAGCAATCAATGGAAAGATTTGTCACTGTAAATGGAGCTCAATCAAATGCTGCTACTTTCTAAGCCTTCAACTCAGTCTGAGATCACCGGAGCTTTGCCGGAACTGAAATCAGAGGGACGTGAAAGTTACTTAGCATAGAGCCTTTTCTGGATAGAAGAAGCAAACTGTCTCATCTGCAGCAAAAAGCCACCACACAAGCGAACTCTCGCCAGGCACGAAAGTCACTATCTAGGGCTACCATGGTTTCAGCTGAACCTTACAACATGTGGCACGCAGGATGTGGTCCCCTGTCTTCGGTGTCAAAGTCTGTGTGATTTCTGTGCAGAATAAGGATGTCGCACGTCCTGGCTGGGAAAAACAAGAAGTTGCCAGTGAATCGAATCCAAACAGTAATTACATCTCCTTGGCAAACCAAGGAAGAGTTTAGCGACTGAAGCATTTAGTTGTGTAACACAAGACAATGACTACATGTAGTTGTTCTTTTCGTGCTCTATTTAAAACCCTCTAGAGGTCATCTAGTCTACAATCTCTGCAGCATTGGTATTTTGTGTGTGTGTGTTTGGACTGTGGGTGTTTCCGAGTGTTGCTGTGTTTCTGAGTGAGGCTATGGGAGGAGAGAGAAAACAAGTACTTCAGTTCCATATCCCATCTGAAAAATCACATTTTCCTTGAAACAACTGCAGTGATTCACATTTCTATATTTATATAAACACAAACAAGACAGAAAGGGGCAGATTAGTCTGTGAGACTCCATAAAATGACACTGGAATCAAGAGAATTGGATGAAACAAGTAGGTTTTTGTTGAAGAGACAGATCATCTCTCCCCCACTGACAGATTTCTTCTTGTTGTGTGTATCTACTGTAAGCCAAAAGAATTCAAATGAGGCGTGGGTTGTGAAACCCTCCCTTGTTACTCTGGTGGGGAACTGCACTTTTGCTGTCAACGGCCTCAGTCGGATCACACCTTTCCAAACCTCCACACCTTTTCCGAGTCCAACTCCTTCGGCAGCGCTCAGCTCCGCAGCACTGCCAAAAGCCGAGCTGCGTCCTCTCTGGCTTTCTGTCCAAGCACTCAGCCATATAACACTTGACTGGGGTTGCTTTTCAGACCCTTAAATAATATATGCAGCCCTGCAGGACAGAGAGGGAAGACAAGTATATGCCTGTGTTTGCAGAGTGCTAACATACACTGTGTCTTCTAATGCTTGCGAGACATTTATTGCTGTTGCGGGATTGGCAGCTAAATCCCCGAGCTTTGCAGGGGCCTACTTTCGCTCCCCTCCATTGTAAGCCTTTCGTTTGTAATCAATGTGCCATAGACTCTCACACAGCTTACCATAAAGTAAGGAACAATTACGGTAATATCCTAAGGTCCTGTAGCGGTAAAAGCTTGCAGATATATAAAGACAAATGCACATACACACTCCGATCCTGGCTGTTAAATGTCCACGTGAAAGCATCCATTGTTCAGCTGAGATAAGACTTCCTAATTGGGCAAACTAAGTGCAGTCAATACCTGCGCCCATAGTCTGCGGATGCACATGGAAAAAGGACAGCTACTCATAATAATAATAATAATAATAATAATAATAATAATAATAGGGACCCTAACGTCTTTTATTGTCAAACATGAGGATACATTCAAACGCATGCAATGCTTCCCACGATGAAACTCATCTTCTGCATTTAACCCATCCTACCATGCTTCCTCCTGAGGACAGCCTGGAGCAGTGGTCAGCCTTCAATGCGGTGCCCGGGGACCAAGTAATCAAAGTGCTTTATGCCCTATCTTGGTCAGGGACAGGGCTCTCATATGGCGCCACGGGGCAACTGGTTCGGTGTCTTGCCCAGAGACACTCCAACATGTCTACGGGAGGAGCTGGAATCGATGATTCCTGATTTTAGACGTAATTACAAGGAGGAAGGCTCCGCGGTAGCTGGTGCTACAGCTCACAGGTGGCCACACTGCCCCCTATCAGCGCACACGTGTGTCGATGTGCTCTGTACGTTCCATGCACTATCTCTCTGCAGCAGCCTCACTGTTGCTCAAAATTAAATTCTCAAAGTTGATGATGTGTGGCTACAGGCAATATGTTGGCCAGTATGTAAATATTGCATATTTTCCATATATAGGTTGTTGGACTTTGGAGATTAGTATATTTTTGCCCTATGTGTGAATTTGGCGAGTGGACGCTGATGCGCTTACCGGCATTGCTACTTCTTCTATCACATATATACACATACAAGCACAGCCATTTCATTCTACACTGTGCCAAGTCACCCCACATGTGCTTGATTTAGGAAGGTCTACAAGCTCAACCTGCACGCTAAAATTGTTTCCATTCGGGATTACGGGCTTCAGCAGCAGACCTGTCTGCAGTTGTAATGCAGTGCAGAGAGCTGCTCCTCTCTGTGTTTCCCTGTAATTTCAGCAAGAGTGATAATTCAATTCAAAGAGTTAAGGAGAGAGACAGGGGGAGAGAGTGAGAGGGCGGAGTAAAAACAAAGCATTTACCATTAAACACAACAAAACAACTCCCAGCCCAGATGCCACTAATTTACCCTCCATCCTCCCGGGGGTTTTAGTCCACACTATTCCTCCTCTCTGATCCCGCGCTTTGCTCTGACAGCCACTTTTCCTCTTCCTTCTCCAGCTCTACACTAATCCGCTCCCAGCTATAGAGACAGGATGTTTAGGGGCTTATTTACTCTAGTAAAAATATGCCTCTTTCCCTGCTTCCTTTGAAGAGACCTCATGCCAGAGAAATGTGTATGGTGCAGGGGTTGTTTCTGCCTTCAGATCAAGGCCTTTTGATCTTTTAACTGAGATATGAACTCAAGGGTATTCAAAGTGTATCGTGTCTTAAGACAAAAGCCTATAACCAACTAAGCTATCACTGTATACAATACTATGTTTAGAGGCCATAGCAAAATACAGTTTGAGCTATTGGTGAAATACACAACACATTGCTAGTAAATAATGTGTACATTACTGTCTCACGTGTAAGAGGCCAAGAAGTTGGCATATTTCCTCTAAAGATATGTTAATTATTTGCATCGCAAATTCATCATAAATATAAAGTTGTTGCGCCAGACTCCACTCATGTTTTACTCATGTATTATAAATTATTTGTTGGTACATCTGTTGGTACATCTGTTAAATAGTTATACAGGGACATAAACAGGGACTTTTCGGCCCCAATTCTGAAGCTGCCAAAAATAAAATCCAGAAAAATGTATAAGCTGTTTGATGAGGCAGGATGAGGCAACATGAACATGAACGCTAGTACCAACTATTTGATTTCTATTTACAGTCTGCCATCTTTCTCAAAGCTGATATTTAGACATGTCAAATGCAGGTTTGACCAATAACATTCATTATGGCGGTGTAACATTTATGTGCTCCAGTTCCAGGACCATGGTACAGTGTCTCAGTCAGGTTTTACTGGGTCGTCATATGTCAAAACATCCATGGTGACAATGTTCTACTAAACTTTATTACTCCAGTTCTCCAGTTTTGCTCATTCTGATGATACCATGTCAACATGTAAATGTAAAAGTTGCAATGCTTACAAATTCACTCCTGGTTGATTTGGCGACGTCAGCGATTACTGGTGGTAACAGCAAGTGCAGTTCTACACTACAAGTCCCACAATTCTGGGGGCAGCAATGTGTATCTGTTTACAGCACACCAAACAAACTCACGTTGTTTCAATAAAGAAGTCACTAATTGGCTTTTTTTGTCCAACCACAATATGATTTTCATGCTGTGAAGGCAATTTGAATCCCAGACCAATGAAAACTACTATACAGAGACGTAATTACAGAATATAAATACACTGATTGGTTATTGCTGAAGCAGTGCTATCAAAACAGATTTTCTTTCAAACATATATTTATTGATTTTATACAATCAGCACGTTTTACACATGAAGCAAGAACTGAAATTGTACCCCCCCCCCAAACCCCATCTCACACAACAACCCCATGGCAGGAAATAGAACAGCAATATAAACATAACTTGACAATAGCATTAGTACACACACAAAGAAAATGTAATAAAAAATATATGTATATATAAGTACAAGCATAAAACAACATAACACACACATGTACGTTCTCATTATCCAGTTGTATCGGGTTAACCTCAGTCAAGCATTAATGGTTTGAGTTTGTGCCCTGACAGATTCCCTGTCTTCCTCTGGAACGTTTCTTCTTCAGTGCCACTGTTTTGTTCGAGCAGCCATGACATACCTGGGCTAATCAACTGTCACTCTCCTCGCCTCTCAGCAATTAGAAAGGGTTAAGAAAATGGTTAATGTCTTGTGAGTCTTCCTCACAAGGACTTCCTATGTCCTCGCTTGTTAAATTTACATTTTACACATTAAGCTGACCCTTTTACACAGAGAGACGTACGTGGGGACGGTAAAATAACTCAACATCAGTGAATGGCTGTGATACCCCATTAGGCCATTCATATGCACTGCGAAAACAGGTTCGAGTCCAAATTTATTCCTTCCTGTCTGGTGTTGTAAAATGGACATAGATTAATTCTCTGGCACAGATAGCAGTTTTTCATGCAGTGGTAGAACTGGAGAGTGACAGAGGAGGCTGTTTATATATATGTTATATATATATATATATATATTATATATATACACACACACACAGGAACTTTGGGTTGTTTATATTGTATTATACGACACCTTTTCCAAGCAGTAGGCAGATGTGAGAACATTATGCTGAGTGTGATAAATGTCACACTCATACCTCACATTCAAAAGTATGTATGTGTGTGTATCAGTGTTTGAAAGAGTTTTATATACAACACCAACAAACGCATCATCCAAAAGAAAATGTAATGTAGCAGGAATCATTCTTTCTTATTCATAATAAACATCCCTCTGTGAGACTATTTAAAGTTATTCTGCAAGCTGCAGCATAAAGTGACTCATTCTAAACCCAGCCAACCTCAGGTATAGTGATTATATTCGGTTCGTTCCTCTCTTTCTCTCTTCCTCTTCTTCCTACCTAATGCTCCCTTTCATCTGCACCTGACCTATGAGTTCATAGCCTGTGTCAGTGAGAGAGCTCAAGTGAATTGATTCGGCAATGTATTTTCATGTCAGGGCCTTGACTTTTTAGCCAGAGGGGGAGAATTGCCTCTTTTATATCCAGTTCTTCATGTGAGGTGAAGCAGAGCTGCCAGAGTCTCATTAGATTTGCAAAAACCAATATCTGATTCTCCAGTGCCTCAGAGTGTTTCTCGACTTTTATTTCCCTTTTTTGGGGGGAGAACACTTAGGCCTTGAACGTTATGAAAGGGGGGGGCATTGGAAGAAAAACAATAGAGAAAGAAAAATCAATTGGCCCCACCCCCACCCGTTCTATACCCTCCACCCTATTAGATATTCACCCCCATTCAGGCATGCTTCGATCGCGTAGGAATTCTTTGAAGTGTACAGTCCAATTCATTTCAGAATGTCTGGGAAAATTATAGTTCACATTCCTCAAAACCACTCCCTAATGTCATTGAGAGAGAGAGAGATGTGAAGAGAGACAGAGCGAGGCGGAGATAGGGGAGGATAAAGACAGAAAAAAAAAGACATATTGGCATGTCAACAGTCGCAACGCATGATGAGTTCGTCTGACTGATGCTGACTGCCAACTTATTAAACAAAGCACATAAGAGCTGTGACCACAGCAGTGAGAGCAACAGTGCAGCCCACTCGCGTGCTCACAATGGCAACGCAGAAAGCATAATGCAACAGTAAACCTTTTAGAAACAATCACCAGCTATGACAAATTGCCACCTCCAAATTGGTTGTTTTACAACCACATTTTGCTGAATGCTTTTTGCTAGATTAGCAGTAAAAGGCAAGGCTTAAAGGTAAGCTTGTTAAGTAAGGCAGGGTGCTTATGGTACACCTGATCCGTTCCTCGCAGTAACCACTGCATCAGTGTACTGGGGAGTTGTACTTAGAATGTACTTAAACACAGTCACTGTCATCAGAAGCGTCTCCTGCGGTATCGAAGCTATGTAAGCTCTCGCTTTCTTTGCTGCAACATTTACTGTAAAATTGCACATATTACCTCATATTCCTCTAAAGGCTACTGAAATGTGTATATACAGTATCTAACATATGCATAGTTACTTGCAGATTTTGTACAATCCCACAGCACATTGTGATGTGCTGTCCTAATTAATAACAATCTTACGGAAATTTGAACAGATTCATCTGTTATTCATCAATCCTGGATTAGGTTGAACCAAGTTTTCATAAATCCATTACCAATTTTGCTAACTGCTTGAAGTTTTTTTCTAAGTTCTTAACTGCTTCCTAGATTCAAACCAGCGATTTACTGAATCAGTTTGCACCATTAAAATATCAGAAATGTCTGAGCCAGTAAAGACTTTAGCAACATAAAAGTCGGTTGCTGGGAAACATCTGTAGCACTGTCAATCAACTATCTGAACAGGAAGTCACTGCAGCATAACAAGCTTGCATTGTATAAACAATATATCAAACTTACCTGCCAGTCACTTGTAAATGCAGGTATCACTTTAGTTTTACTCATATATGGCTATATGGAGAACTAGTGTGCGTTCAGAACTAGTATTTTACATGCAGTTTTGAATGGGTAGGAAATATTAGCTAACCCATGTTACTTGATCATCACATTATTGGCAAGAGGCTTTGTTATTTGAGTTATGTTTGGATTTACAAAGAGCTGGTGCAACCATTTACTAAATCTGCTAAATAGAACATAAGCAACAGTGCCATACAACCATTCAACATGCATCGAATAGCAGCTTACTATCAAACAACATACTGTATCACGGCAGTCTATGCGCATTTGCCAGTGGTGGGAGTGGTGTAAAAAATGGGAGCTAACATTTTTGTTGTTACTTTGTGTTCATGTAATGCTCAATGGAAAAATTAAAATGTAGAGAATTTGTGCACTGTGTTCGACAAGGGAGCAAAGGTCTCAGTGGTATGAGTGACCCAGATTTGCCTATCGCTCTCTGGGGTGCACTTGTGAAGCACGTAGTAAATCTAGAGAAGTGCTCATATCCGCAGCGCAGTTTGAATTTAGCAGAAGCACAGTGACCTTTTCCTGAACTTGCAGTGAACAGCTGGACCTACCTGTGTAACCATTTCAATATTTTTCAATCTTGTTTGACTGCTTGACTCCTGCTTTGGCCTAAAGTGGCGTTTAAGGACATTGCAGAAATCCATCCAATCCAATCATATCAGAAAACCGATATAATAGGAGAAAAGGAGGGAAAGGGAAGACAGAGGAGAGGAATAAGCAAAATGGCGGGCAGGAGTGAGGAATGCTCAGCCATCTCCAAACATGTCAGAAATAGGGTGCAGACATGGAGGAGATGACAGGCAAGAAGGCAATCAATAAATCCTCACATTTCAGACTTCAGTGTGTGCGCGTGTGTGTGTGTGTGTGTGTGTGTGTGTGTGCCTCCTGTGTGTGTCCTGTGTTACTGCATGTGTGTGTTTGTTGTTATTAAATTTCGAATCAGCTCGTTGTAAGCAATTCTACCAGAGTGATGAGACAAACTGTCACATTACCAGAGAACATACCCCACTCTAGGCTTTAAAAAGCAAACAAAAAACGAATTTAAACCTCTGTATCACCGGGGGAAACACAGCATCACTCCAAATGAACGCATGCTCTATGATGCTTTGAAGTTCATAGGTTCTTATGAAACATTATGTTGTTTGAGGTTCTCCTCTCAGAAATACGTGGGGAGTTGCATCCAGGCTAATGTGTTGCGCACACGGCCATGTTCACTTCAGCGCTGTCCCCGGTACCACAAACTGATCCTGAGGTAAAAAGTTAAGTATTCTGCAAGTCCACGTCAGCAGCCAATTAGTCTTCTCTGTAGGCACTCCAGAAAGTGTCTCTTGATGGCATGATAAATCAAAAGCTTGGTGCACTTCTGTGCAGTCAAAGTTTGGAGAGAGTTGCTTGTGTGTTCAGCCATATTGATCGAGCTGTCCAGGATGCTGAGGAAGGTACACGCTGGCTCAGTTTCAGGGTGGACTTTCACATTAAAGCCAATTACCTAGTTGCTATTGCCTAAAGGTGGACTGAGAGTGAACAATTATAACTTCTCTGTTCTGTCCTTACTGAATCTTTAATGACGCGATACCATCACCTGTCCCGTGTAATTGATTGCAATTGATCTGGTTCAGTGGTGACCTTGACTTTACAGTATCTCCCATCTTTTCTCCTTTCTTTCCCACACATCCCTCTACCCCTTCCCCTCTCCTTTCATCTCCTCTCCCACCAGGCCTGTAGATTCTGCTGAAACCTCCATAGTTTGCAACACTGAAAAGCAACGACTTATCTCCCCCACGCAACCCAGGCTTAGGAGAGGAAGAAGATGAAGAAGCGAGAAGAAGTCTTCTCACCGCAACAAATCAAATAAAATACACACAATCCCTCACTGGTACAACTGCTGTATACCACCACTCGGCGTTCTCATTTCTCACTTCTCCTCTTGCCACCCTCGTCTCCATCTCTTCATCTTTACTTTCCTTGTCGTGTCTGTCCTTCCCCTCTTCAGTCTTCTCTCATCTCATCTTTTCCTGACTCTCTCTCCTCCTCCACCTTTCCCCTCCCCTCTACACCCCTCCGTACATTTCATTTTTACGGTTTTCATTGTATTCCATATTGGCACTGCACCATTACACTGACAAATGTTGGGTGTTAGCAGCGTTCATGGCAACACGCCACATCCGTAGGAGATACTTGAAACAACATGTATATTGATATTGTAACAAAACAAAAGCTATAAGTCAGTTTCATATTGGACCTCACCATAATTCTCTGGTCTTCTCCCTCAATTGAAACCTCTCCATCCCCAACTTTCCTTTTCTCCTCCTTCCATGTCTCTTTCCTCTCATAGCTATCCGTTTTCTTTTCCCCTCTACTCCTTCCTTCCTTCTTTCACCCTCCTCATACATAGACAGCATCCCACTATCTAGCTGCCTCTCCTTCCCTGTCTCCCCTTCTATCTATTGACCTCTCTCTGTCTCTCGGCGGGCCAGAGGACACTGCGAAGGCTGAGCTACTGTCCTGGTTGCGGAAGAACATTGACTTTTTGATGTGTTCCTTTCTTTTCTCGTCACAGACTGTGTTTGATCTTGTTTCCCTCTTTAAGCGGAGAGAACAAAGCCTGTTTCTTTGTCTGCAGTGGTTGTGGTCTTTTAGGACAAGGTGGTAGCCATAAGCCTTCAAAGTCAGAAACTCGCTGGAGTCCTTTCTTCGATTTGCTTCTGTTTTTATTGCATTAGTTGTCATGGAGTGGAAAACAGTATATCTTTATAGTAACGGTGTAAACCTTAAAAAAAGTACTATTATATAAATATTTTATTTTTTACCATTGTATAAATATACAGTATTGATTAACTTATGTACTTTGATTGCAAGTTCGTTGGTCACCCACACAGTGAGTAAATTAAAAAGAGGAAACCTTTTTTCTGTGGATTTTAGGCACTATTTCTAATGCTATTGATGTGTTGACTATTTTATTGTAACATCTTTTTTTTAATTATTATTATTATTTTCAAATCTGTGATTAATTGCAGAATCAGGAGTCTTGTTTTGACGCCATATGTTTAGGTTCAATTATGTCTCCAGTCAATTCTGCCCTCTCCCGTTCTCTTTCCATCTGTCATTACAAGTCACAAGAAGAAGTGTAAGAAGACAACAAAAGGCTGTGGTTTTGGTGGATAGTTTCGCTTTCTTCTCTTGCACTCATCAAAAGTACCTAGCGTGTATGGGTTTGTGTGGAAGACCACCGTAAAGAAAAAGATGACATTTTGAATGAGTTACGTCTGTCTTTTGCACTAATTTAATAAAGCCGTTACTGAAAATTCCCACAATGTTGTTTTGCAAATTGTGTGTTTACCGAAAGGCCCTTTGAACTCTAGCTAAAAGGAGCTGTGCACACATTTACCACAAGTGTTAGCATGTGTAAATGTCATTTACATTTTTGCATTTCTGCATCTTAGTCAAACTCACTCAATGGAATAGTTTGACATTTCAGAGAAAACACTTATTTGCGAAATTATAAGTTAGATGGGAACATACCACTCTCGTGTTTGTCTGTTAAATATGACACAATTATTATAGCTTGTTTTGCTAACTAGTACCATAAATTATTTATTATCCCATCTTCCCATCATCCGTCTGCAGCTGAAGATTCAAGACTCCAGGAAGTCATTGCTCCCTGCCAAGAAATAGTCCGGCACATAACCTCCTGTAAAACCCCAAGTTATCTTTTGTAATCTATCTCAAATTTTGTACGGAGATTTAAAGTATTAATTTGGTGAGCTTTAAAGGAGCTGGTAGGCAAATGTTCTTTTATCCTTGGACAGAGCCAAGCTTGGTATTTCTCCCTGTTTGCAGTCTTTGTGCTAAATTTAGCCAACTGTCTCCTGGATAACCTTAGTCCTGGGAAAGAAAACAAAGAGTACTTAAGAGTACTTACTTCCCAAAATGTTGAACTATTACTTTAAGCAGTCACAGACAGATTTAAATGTATTAACCTCCATTCAAAATCACAACATCTGGAGGCTGGTTCCCAGATTGATTTGTTTTGACTGATCAGCCAATGATTAGATGTAACATACATGTACATTTATTGGTTGTAATGTTCTTGTACTGCGTTTCCTATTATCATTTATCAATTAAACAATGCCATCTGTGTTCCCCTTGGGTTTTCAATTGGTGACACTGGACTCTCTTTTCTTAAAGCTGCTCTAGTCAATATTTTTATATTAAAAAAAGATGACCTCACAGAGAATTATCACCCGACGGCAGTTGTCCTCAGAGCGTTTAGCATCTTTCAAGCCAAGTCAAGTCAATTTTATTTATATAGCCCAATATCACAATCTGCGTAGTACACAACACCCTCTATGCTTGGATCCTCTTTAAGTCTTCAAGCTCAATGTTTTACAGCCTGTAACTTCACTGTTTTGGTTCATTCTCCGCGTTTCTTTCGCTGTCAAACACAGAAGCTGTTTTCTGCAAAAAAAAAAAAACAATTGTAAGCCAACAGTCCAGCATCTAACAGAAGACAGATAAAGGTAGTGACTAACTTTTGAACATAGTGAAGCAGCTAAAGAGCCAGACATTTTCTCTCAGGTGTTGGTGGAGACCAAAACAGAGCTAAAAGAAGAGTAAATATTAGACTTACATTCATCATGTGGCCAGAAACACGATTCCAAATGAATGCTAATGTTGCTCCATACTTGCTGGATGTGTTAATAGGCAACAGTTTGAAACAATGTTTCCCTATAAATTTTATAAGGTGATAATACAGTATGTAAATGTTTTTTCGCTGCCCCCAAGTGGCCAAAATATCAATTATTGCAGCTTCAATTTGTCGCTGGGAAAGACCTTCCTGAGTGTGTGAAAAGCAAAAACTTCTGTTTGGTTATAGGTTCAGTCAGCATTGTGCAACATCAGCAACTGGGTTATTATGTAAATTATTGAATAATTATTACAGAGCCATTTATAAACATATTTTTAATTACACGGACTCCCAACAGTGAACAGTGATTTTCTGGCCATGCCCCTCAGGGTGTTGTTATTGCTGAGGGATTTTTAAGGTCAGTCACATAAACCATGTTTACGTGTGTTTTTAAAGTAATCAATACAATCTCAACTCTGATTCTAAAAGGCACTTTTAGCCTCTGTGAAACCAGTGCACAGACACTAAAATGGCCAGATATGATGATAGTAGAGGAGTTTTGAGTGACAGCAGAGTTTCAGAAAAATAAAGCAAAAGGTTGTTATTTTAGTCCTTGAATTTCCAAAGTATTTGAGCTGCAGAAAGTACCATCATGCAACCCTTGTTTTCAGTTTAATTGGAATCAAAAGTGTATTAGGTTTGTCATTAAAGAAACCTGTAGTTGTACTAATATACTGATCCTATTATTCTTTTTAATTGACTTTTTGCAGACAGACTGCCACGACACCTGACCAATGGGCTTTGAAGGGATGTCTTATCTACATAAGATAAAAACGTTATTATACTACACTACCCTGAAATTAAAATGTGAGTCAGTGTGAGCTAGTAAGCCTTTGTTGGTTTAAAGTAGGCTGTCAAAATTCACCACTGCATCTATTAATTTTCAGTGACCAGGATATCAAGGTTAGAGGGTTTAGCCTGGGTCTATGGACTCATGGAACACCATGCGTAACACAAGAGCAAAAAGAAATTGATGTTGTTGGGAATGAAGGATGAGTTCTCTTTTAGGTGCCACGGTTGCAATAAATAAACAGGCAGTGTAGATGACCTTGAGAGGCACGCAGTGTTTTTATCCTCATAGCTAACATCAAAGCTGGTGAATGCACAACTTTGAATAACAACATACTAACAGAGATCTGGATTAGAGTTTAAAAAGGTTCCAAAAGAGCACTGGGAACCATTAGAAACACCCTTTGGTGCATTGAAGGGAGGTGGCGCCTTGGAGAGGAAGGCACAGCAGATAGAGAAAGTCAGATACAATGTGCAGTCTTCTCCACCATCTAACTGCCTATCCATGGTGAATTGTGTCTGAAAGAATCCATAAAGGTAAGGAGTCACAGGTTCTGTGTGGCCTTTAGTCACTGGAGGAGGGGGATTACAAATAATTCAGTCTCTCGCTCCTTGTATCGACCAATCTATTCCAGCCGGAATATGATGTAGTAGGACATCAGTGACAATAGGAACCTTGGTCCATGGGACTGTTAATGAGCTGGTGAGGAACATCTCCCTGAGTGACAGCATGACGGTGGAAAAACACCGAATTAATGACACATAACATTCCAACAAAAAACATAATTAGCGCCAAGTGCTCCACTAATGTTTCTCCAGGGCTTGATTATTGTTGTTTCTGTTGGGGTCAAGCCCTGTGATTGACTGGTAACCTGTGCACCGTGTACTTCCCTCTCGCCCCAATGTCAGCTGAGATAGACTCCAGCCCCCCCTCTAAGGATTAGCGAATATAGATAATGGATGGATGGATGTTGTGGTCATTTCAGACATTGAGATCAAATTATTCTGTGTGCTCAACAACAAAGAATACTAGCCTTATCTCTATTTTTGACAGGTCAGTTGGCCTTCCAACAATGCAGCTGGCCCTTCCACCCTTTCCAACTGGATGGCATACAGTAGCAGCAGTGATGTACAGGATTTACCTTCTCATAATCTTCACAGAATTTCAATAAAATTGTCAAAAAGAAAATGTGAATTCAAAACCGTTTCCAGTTGGGAGATAAACAGCTGATGCCATTAATTCTCCAGCCTGGTGCTGTTAAATTATTGCAGAGGAAGAAATAGTGGAAAACCATGTAGAAAATGTGAGGTAGATATGGCATTTATGTTTGTTTCATGTATTTATTTCATGAACATTACAGTCTCTTCATTGCTTTTGTAAGTCGCATATATTCGTCTCTTTAGTGGACCAAAAGCATCAGTGGACGTTTAACTCACACGCTTAAGAAAAAGACAAAATCACTATTATGAGGGAGCAGCTAAGACAGTGGTTACAGGTAGGTAGTGCACCATTAAGCAATCATGCAGGGAATAAATGCCAGCTGGAAAGAGCCCCAAGACTCTAGCCTAGCCTGGCAGAATCTATAAAGGCACACATGGGGCCTTTCACGTGTAAAAGATTATGCCAGGCTGTTTCAACACATTAATCTGAGTTGCGGAAATGAAGTGTGTCCCAGCCAAAGCTATTATGTAGGGCCCCATATACAGTAGTGAGGTCAGGCCAGGGCGACAACATGGATTATGTCTCCTGTGGAAGGTGCAGTGGCCATGATGTCCATTTTGTCCTTGCCTGGTGACTCAACAAAGGTCAAGTTTGTCTATTCCAGGAGAGTGACGAAAGCTCAACTCAAGACCTTTCATTGTTTCTTCTTGTCAGCAGCTTCAAGTACATACAATATGTTGAAAACAGTGCTCAGAGCGATTGAGCTAGGACCCATTAAAGGGTGTAAATTGTAAAATATATATCAGTTGTGAATTTCTTCAAGGAGAGAACATGAATATGGTAAGTGAATAAGCAAGTGAGTGAGTGAGTGGAAAAAAAGGGAAATCTAGAGTGAAAGTGAAACAGCTGTTTTCGATTATTTCGCTGACAGCTGCTGGACAACAAAATAATTTTCATTCAGACAGATTAAAAGAGTGTGTCCACTTATTTATATAACATCCCGTTCCATGTTCTTGGTACATTTCCAGTTTTATTTTGGTAGCCTATGCTCTTGTGTGAATGTTCTAGTTTTACTTCCTGTCTTTGTTCTTTTCCCAACTGTTTAGATTAGTTTCACCTGTGTTCTAGTGTTCACCTTCCCCTCATTCCCTCGTTAGTCCCTTTTCTATACATACCGGTTCCTTTCCTTTGTTGATTCTCTCTGTTTGTAACATTGTTTGTACCACCGGTTTCGTCATCGTTGTACTACTTGCCCGTGGTCCAGTTTTGTGGGTGTTCCTTGTGCTTTTGTCTCCAGACTTCGACTTATCAGTTGCCTGTCTTCCTGCCTGCCTGCCTGCCTTCCTCCCATTACCTGCGTGTAGGCTCATTTTTCCACAAATAAACTGTTGAACAGCTCCAGTCTGCCCGAGCTGCCTGCTCTTGAGTCCTTTCCCTGCCTCTGGTACTTCGCACATACCTGACAATGTATGCTGACACCAGCTTAGATAATTTTGCAGTTATAATGGGCTTTTTTTGTGTGTGGTTCGTGCAGCATATCTTTAGCACCACAATAAAACCCTATTTGAGTTGGCTGTAAAAACCTCAAATCAAAAGTCCATTTCATTTATTCATGACTATAACTTTTTTAATACCCTTTGTAGACAGCAACACAGAGATAACACTGTATGCGAAGTCAGCTCTCTACACAGGTAGCTGTCAACTTTAATGAATGCAATCATCGTTCATCGCAAACTCCCCACACTTCTCCAAGCCATTTTAACGAGCAGTGAGTCTTAACGCCATTGTTGTCGTCCTTTTGTTACTTGTGCATCACTTCTCAATTGAGATTAGTTTGTCTGTCGGAATTCTGTTATTGCCCTCAATTACTCTGAAATCCGTGATCTCTGACTTTGACGTGTATAGATGTGAACACTTCAGTTAAGCTGTCTCAGTTGATCAGTGCTTATTCTACTAAAGAGAACCTATTATTTGCTTTGCACTGTAGTAGATTTGTGTGTGTCAGACTCATCCCAACAGCTGTTGATAAGACGTCTGAAAAGACGATGATTTTGGATCAAACGGAACCTTCTATTGGCAGTCAAGTACAGTTGGCTCAGTAGACATATTTTTAAAAAACATGTTTTCATTTTCAGTTTAGTGTTGCTGTAGACGGCTGTGGCTGAGGGGGTAGTGCGGTCATCCATTAACCCCAGGGTTGGTGGTTCGATCCCAGCTCCCGCTGTCTGCATGTCGAAGTGTCCCTGGGCAAGACACTGAACCCCGAGTTGCCCCCGGTGGAGGCCAGC